>JANAVB010021198.1:748730-1028730 GCA_029216955.1 Iris pallida
CACTACGCCTAAACGAACAGATGGAGGAGAACAAGTGAATACGATGTCACGATGTCAATGGATAATCAATCGAATACTCAAACCCTCGCCCCTAGTGTGGACTCGCAGGTTTGAACAACTACTAACCCTCGCCCCTAGTGTGGAGTCGCAGGTTAGCATCACCCTCGCCCCTAGTGTGGGCTCGCAGGTGTGGAACAGATAACTACTAACCCTCGCCCCTAGTGTGGACTCGCAGGCTAGTATCACCCTCGCCCCTAGTGTGGGCTCGTAGGTGTAGAACAGATAACTACTAACCCTCACCCTAGTATGGACTCGCAGGTTAGCTTCACAAAATTAAGATACAAATAACTACTAACTCTCGCCCCTAATGCGGACTCGCAGGTTAGCTTCAAGAATTCAAGGTACCGCAGTTCCGTTATAACTTATTCATCCTATGACACGATGCGACTCAGTCCAAGTACAGGTGATGACATGACACGACCCAATCACGATACACGAGAGAACCAATACAATATGAATTACAAAATTAACTATGAACAAGAACTATATATACATACATCCAATATAAACTACAAAGCTAACTACAAACAAGGACTATATATGTACTAACATGCACGATGTACAAATCCCATGTCAATAATCAACTAGTAAAACTATATAAGAATAGAAATATGTATGTAAATAAACTGTAGAGGGAGGCAAGATATCTTGCTTGGAGGTTACACGCAGATCCAACAAATATATAGTCAACTGATAAGCCATGAAGTCCAAATCATCACAACTGTCCCCGAAAGCTGAAACAATTATTTTCAACATTCTTAGAATAGTCAAATTAGCTATGATTGCCTGTCCTTAAGTCTAATTCTGGACACAGGGGCAAAACAGTAATTTTAGGCCAAAATGGTGTCCGCCGTTGGATCCGCTTTGTACCGAAAAATGTGACAGAGTTAATGGTCTCTAAAGTCGTCAAACTACATGTCAACAGGTCCGGTTTTCCAACACGAACCTAACCATATGTCCAGAGTTAGATTCCGACGGGCCGTGCACAAAGTCACCCGTTGAGTCGGACTGTGGGGCCCGCAAAACGGCGATCCGATCAATTATCTCAGAATCGGACCAAGCTTGGCATACAGGACCAGAAAAATGATACGATCCTGTTGGCACAAGTTTCGTCTCGATCTGACGAACGTGCACAAAGTAATTGAGAAGTTTTCACAGAGGCCGATACGGTAAATTTTGACGGATACGCATCAAATTCGTCGCGCACACGCAACCAATTTGAATTCCGTCAAAGCCCACACGTCCATGAAGCCGTTACGCACCTTTCGATGCTTTCGGTTCGCGACCATGTTGCCCGGATTGGCGGAACGCACGTCGTATCGAAGGGTTTTTTGATATTTCTATTGTTTTGAAAACAGGTTTTTGCTAAACTTCGGAATCCGATTTCTCGGCACGTAGTCGATGAAATCAGATTCTGTAAATTGGGTTGTGAGGCCCTATAGGTTGTCTAGTCTGTATTTAGTTTGTTTTTGAAACTCGTACTGGTTGGTTCAACAACGGCCTTCCAAGTTGGATTCCAAAACAGTTCTAATACTCTGTTCTTTGATGGTTTTTCCTGAAGTTTCAGGAATTTCTATAATTAATCTAAAGCAAATTAGATCAATCTAATTGGAAGGTTGCGTAGGTGGTCAACTCGGCTATCATTAGAATTTTACGGGTCGAATAATCGTTGGACGATGAGGGAGAAACGTACCTCGAAAAATGCCCAGTCGCTGCCATTGCTGCTGCTGTCATGCCCTGTATTCGGGTGCGCGCGGCGGCTCTGTCGCCGGCCGGCGGTGGCCCAGGGCGGTACCGCACGTGTGGGGGTACGCCCAGGTGTTAGGATGGCGGCGATGGATCCTTCTTAGGGTTTCTCCTCCGATCTCTCTCGTTCTCTGTTTTATATGTATCCGCATGTAATATACGGTCGGGCTCGGTTTCAGGGTTGCTGGGCTGTGAGGGAATTCTCGGGTCTGTGGGCAGTGGGGGAAGCTGCTCGGGTCTGCTGCTCTTGGGCTGGGGGTCTGCTAGGCCAGGGAGTTGCTATTATTATTATTATTATTATTATCAATTACTATATATACATATATATATATATACCCATATAGGTATACCTACTATTATATATTTATATATATACACATACACACATGTATATATTTATATTTATATATACATGCACATATACACCCTTATATATATTTATATATACATTCACATGCATACGTATATATTATTTATTTATATATTCATACACACACATATATAATATTTATATATCTATACACGTATACCCCTATATATATTTATATACATATACACGTATACACCTATATATATATATATATATATATATATATATATATATATATATATATATATATATATATATATATATATATATATTTATATACACACACACATAAAAATATATATGCCATATTTAGGGAATAATATAAACAAATGATTTACTTATATCTTTATTAAATCATAAATGCTAAAATTGTAAATAACAAACTCTAGGTGTACACACAAACACTGTGTCTATCCACTATGAATATATTTACACTCAAATATATATAGCCGAAATACCCCCAAAAGTCGACTAAGATATTTTTTTTAAGGAAATCATTTGACATACTTCAAAATCAAATAGTATTTAAAATATTAAGGATATATATATATATATACTTTATGTATAACCAACTTTTATAAAATTGCTACTATGTCACTAAAACAAATACCCTTTAAAATATATCCACACAGACGTCTTTTATCACACTACATCACTACATGGACTTGGGTTTGGTACGGGTCCAGTCTAGGCTGGTTTGGTACCACCGGGTCTCCTAACCGTCAAATAATATTAATAATGAATAATTAACTATTTATAATGGTCATGTCACAACTTAGCCTGGTTTTCCTAGTTAGGACATCCCTATGGCTCGGCCTTTCCTGACATGACTAATACACTAGTCAAGGCACGCCACTGCACTATCCGAGCCACGATTTCTAGTCACCTTGTACTCCAATTCCTAACCATGACTAAAATCATCTACCGTAATAATTAACTAATTAATTATTTATAAATCCTAAAAATCACCATTTAAATCAATAATTAATAAAATATTTTCAAAAAATTTCGGGGAGAGGAGTTACAGCTAGAGATGTCGGAGCAAGCTATACTAAGGCACAAGAAATGTATGACTAGCAACCAATCATGCAATCCTTCACGCATGGAAGGAATTTATCTTCCTTCACGGTCAGAACCATAGCCTGACCTTTCCCTATGGGTGCTGGTCCTCTCTGCCGGTTTTGTATATGAGCTTGGGCCTGGACATACTGCTGGGGCCTCTGCTGCTGGAATGCTTGTTCCTAAGGCGGCAATGGCCTCTGAGGCTGATACTGCTGTTGTACTAGTGCTGGTGCTGGTGCCCTAACCGATAGACTGGTTAGGTTCGCTGACGATGAGCTGGCTCTATTCGGACATGACCCTATTTTACGATCCGGTACCCCACAAGCCAAACACAATCCCTGTGCTCTGCGATGCTCCGAAACAACGTGTCCTGGCTTTCCACAATGAGTGCAGCCCATTGCGGAAGACTGCTTCTGCTTCTGCGGTTGAGGGTACTTCGGTGTCGAGTGCTGAACCGACGAAACTGTGGTCGTCCTCCTGGGGGCTCCAATTGTCAAGGCCCTAGCTGCCGGGGCTGGTGCTGATGACTGGGACAATTGTCCCTGGGACCTCTTCCGTCCTCCGATTCGATCTATTATTCTCTGGAATGTATACTCATGCTTCCTAGCCGCCCTAAAGACAGCATCAAACGTCTGGTGCTCAAACTGCTCCATGGCTAGAATGATTTCTAGGTCGAGCCCTTGCTGGAATCGCTGGGCTCGATTCAATTCGGTCGCCACCAAGGTAGGAGCAAGCCGACTAAGTCTTAGAAACTCGACCGCATAACCATCGACCGTCCTGCTCATCTGCCTCAAGTTGGTGAATCTCGTCTGCAGATCATGTCGAGCCACCGCATCAAAATACTTGATCTGAAACTTGTCACTGAATATCGCCCATGGGATGTGCGTCGCCAATCCAACTGCTAACATCGCCCACCAGGTGCGGGCTAAGTCCAATAACTGTAGGCGCACTACAGCCACCTTCTCTTCCACTGGAATCTTGGCTGCTTCCAAGATAATCTCGATGTCCTAGAGCCAGGAATCGGCTGCAATTGTATCTTTACTGCCGTTGAAGAAGGGAGGGTTCAAGCGCTTAAAATTGTTGGCTGCACTGTTATCTTGATAACCAACTCTGCCCATGGTTGTCTGTACTGTCTGATGCAGGGCATCACCACGACGGTCCTATGATGCAAGTAATTCTCTGATAAGTCCAATCAAGTCCCTGTTGTCGGACTCTGCAGGCTGGATTGGCTGAACTAGGGATGCTGCTTCCGAATGCTAGACTTGGTCTTCTTGTTGCTGCTGGTCCACTGGAGGTGCTCTGCCTTGTTGATCGGTAGGACCAGGAACAATGCCGCTGAAGAAACGACATGGGGAATAATAAGGAAGGACCATGATAGATCGAGGATATAAATATGTGATCAGGTCAAGATTTCAAAAAGATTAGAAGACACGAGTTGAGATCAAGGGCGAGTGCTGATTGAGACATCTATTCACTGAAACCCTCACACATCTTGATTTACAAGACCATGCATGGGCTACCACTTAAACCGTGTCACGCCCCAGAACCAGAATACATGAGAGCGGGGGACAGACACAGCCATCTACGTATATAGAAGTGTAATCCACCTCGATATACTGTCACGGCTGTATAGATGCATGAGAGTTTTACTACAAGCCAACAGTCACTTATGGTCAAGAACAAGCCTAGTATCTCAGTCTCAATCTCAAGCAAGCAAGTAAATGTAACAAGATGGTAGATCATTAGACATACAAAGTAAGACGTCCCATACATTACATATTCAGATGATCATGAAGCTAGTCATATAAAATGTAAAGACTAGCAAGAGTTTAAGTCGTACATGATCAACCCTAGGATTTGTCAATCATGTTACAGCCCTTAGGCAGACATGCATATAAATTCAATACGAGCTAACACTTGCTCGATGGCTAAACGAATCAAAAGAATAATTTTACAATAGGACGGGAGAGCAAAATAAAATCCACACGTTGCCAGGGTTTCTTCTAGTGTTCACCATCTGGCTGGAAGGCTGGAAGATCCTCGAGTGCTGAACCGAAAGCTGGCCATACAAAATCAGTTGGGGCAGACCCCAGAAAGAGCAAGTTCCACAAAGGAGGCTTCACTTAAGAACTAAAACCAGCAAGTTAGAACACAAAGCATAATAATAATAACAAAAAACTGAAGTTATGAAAGTAGGGTGATAAACGATAAGATAACTTAAGAAACTATTCCGGTAACCAAGTTACAACCCATAAATCAAACAAGGACCGGGGTTGTAACCCTTCACCTGAACAGAACTTAGTCTCTTACCAATTATCGACAAGTAAAGCATAAACTGAGAAATGTCCAGAAGTAACCATGTACTGGCAGTGTCTAGACAAGATTAGACAAGGCTAGACTCCATTCAACATTCACGGCCAAGCAAAGAGTACGGCTTGATACTTTAACTAACTAGGGTTATCACAAGCCTAGTTACTAGCAAGATACAATGAGGTATCCCTACGGTCACAAGCCCTGCAGACTATCCAGCTTATCCAGACGTAAGGTCATAAAGAGTTGGTAGTGGATACATCGCCCAGGAGACAAATGTATCCCTTGTTTATATAATAGTAGGTACATCGCCCAGGAGGCAAATGTACCCAAAGAGACTTATTAGGTAACTTGGAGCGCAACACATGACAGTGTGCATATTACTTATTTATCTCAAGAAGTGCCCCACATAACAGTGTGCATGGAAATGTGCCATACTCGACGGCAGGCTCCAAGTCCATCAGAGAAGGCGCCCAGATAACAGGATTGCTTGTAGCCGGAATACCTCTCTATATGAATTTACTTGATCAATCTAGTCATTAACCTAGTTCGATTCAGTATGAATCCCTGACCGTGGAAAATCAGGGATTCATGTCCTAGACATGATGCGAGATAAGACGGGTAGCTTACACAAGCACAAATACCAACGGTGTCTAAAAGAGTTACATTAGCAAGAGGAAATAGCCGTCGCAACAACATCTTGATTAAGCATGTCATGCTTAAATTTACTTGTCATGTCAAGAGTGCGCCACGATGGGCCACTATCATGTAAGCAAAGAGAAACACGTTCAAGAGTACACAACGACGGGACACTATCATGTAAATAAAGGAAGACATGTACCAGAGTGCACCACAACGGGTCACTATCGTGTTCGATACCTACATTATCATGAATGAGTGAAACTTGCATAAAATAGCTAGTGACATATTCTTGAAGCCAAAAAAAAGATCTACAACTTTTATGTTGGAAGTTGGGGAAAATTATGGCCACAAATCATGCAAATAAGACATAAAATAGCCAAAACATGCACTAAGTGGCCTATTCTGCGACATGCGGCCTCATGCGGTATGTGGCCTATGCGGCGCATTCGCGACATCATGCGGACTAACTGCGACATGTGGCCTATGCGGCCCATTCGCGACATCCATGCGGACCAACTGCGACATGTGGCCTATGCAGCCCACTTGTGACATCCATGCGGACCAACTGTGACATGCGGTCTATGCGGCCCATTCGTGACATCATGTGGACCAACTGCGACATGTGGCTCATACGGCCCATTCGCGACATCCATGCGGACCAACTGCAACATGTGGCCTATGCGGAACATTCAAGACATCATGCGGACCAACTGCAACATGCGGCCTATGCGGCCCATTTGCGACATCATGCGGACCAACTGCGACATGCTGCCAGATGAACATAGAAGATGACCAAATAATCATTTGGCCATAACTTTCTCAAAACAAGTCGAAATCTAACTTTTCAAATATCCATTTTGGATAAAATTAAATTCTCTACAACATAGAACAATCAAAATTTGAAAATAATAAGTTTGGTAGATCAAAACCCATGAAAACCAAAAATGATATAAACTTAGATCTACAAGAAAATATCCATCAAAATAAAAAATGCCAAATTCTAAAGTGTCTTAGAATCATGTGGAGAAAACAATGGAACAACAAAAATAGAGTTCCTCCATGAAGCAAGTTGCACTTGCCTAAGCTCTTGGTAGGTGGAGAGAGTTATAAGGAAGAAGAAGGAGTAAATGAAAAAAGTAAGAAAGTAATGAATAGAGAGAAAGGGTTGGTGGATTTATAAAGGGAGAGAGTTCTCTCATAATGAACCAAAAGCCCAATAAAACCAAGCCGAACCAAAATAAACGAAACCAAGCTAAACCAAGACCAAACCAAGTCAAAACCAACCTAGACTAGGCTAGCAAGTCAAGTCCAACTATGGGTCACCTGACATACGTCAGAGATCTCGTATACGTATATGAAAATATGTATAACGGGAAACGAGAGTGACATTTATTTAATAAATATGGTTACATTTAAGCATAGGACTTTTTTTCCCCATATTTTTTGGCTTTCTTAATCAAAATTGTGGGTTGTATTTTACATTTCCAAGTAACTAACATATGAATTATCAATTTTAATTACTAGTTATAATAATTTTCGTTTACATGTAATTTATTTTTTATTTTGGGCATATATATATATATATATATATATATATATATATATATATATATATATATATATATATATAATTTAGAAAATAATTTGGTGACTCCTATTAGTTTTAGGTCCTAGGCGGTCGGCCATCTCGCATATGCCCAAGGCCTGTTTTGGAATCTTATAGTTAGAAACATGAAATACATTACAATATATATTTAGTATAATTTATAGTTTAGAAAGTAATTAAGAAATTCAAGCGACATTTCAATGAAGAAGATACATGCCATAACATTGTAGAACGTTTACCTTTAGATTGATAAATTTGCAAATAGCTTGCCTTGTATGGTAAATCGTTACACATGATTTATCTTCATGTCATTAAACTAATCATATCTAGAATTAACCTTCTTTGTTAGGATTTTATTCTTTTGGGTGTGTTTGGTACGAGGAAAAAGTAAAAGGAAGGAAAATCGAGGAGAGAAAAGGGAAATGAAGGATATGTTTTCTCTTGTTTGGTATAGAAGGAAAAATGGTTGGAAGGAAAAGTGGAGGGATTAGTTTTACATCCTAATTTAAGAAATCAATCCGTCCAAATGTGGGAGGAAAGCTCATCTTAATTTACAATTATACTATATAAGAATCATATTATTTTAAAGTAGTTCGATAAAGTCAAATGGTAATAAATATTTTTTGAAGATATAATTGGTAAAGTTTATATTTTTATTTCCTTCCTTCCACTTTTCTTTCCGTATAAAACAAAGTTAAGTGTATAACTTCCATTTTTCTTCCATCCTACCAAACACAAAGGAAGGAAATAGTCTTTTCTTTCAATATGGATGGAAAGTGTATCTCCTTGGTTTTCTCTTCCTTCAACTTTTCCATCTTTCCTACCAAACATAGCCTTGTTGTGATGTCAAGATGTTAATTAGATTGGGCGGTCAAGAATCCGACTCGGGCCCAGCTTGGTCAAACCCGGGCTGAGCCACCCCGAACATGGTAAATGGGTCGACCCGACCCGACCTACATTAACCAAGGCTTCGGACTGAATTTGTAATGCCACGTCCTGTTCACTTCAACATAATGAATCTAAATGCAACAATATTTGAACTTGGCAACGGAACGACTTTCGAAGTCCCGTTCGATCGAGGCGACTCCTCATTCACGTGGGTGGCTTCGATGAACTATCCTCAACTTTGCCTTCACACTTAATAAATGGATGTTTTCAATTGCACTGAGTAGGTATGCTAATAAAGGAAACTGTAATGCCCCAGCCCCAAAATATATAGAATTTGGTACATAGATATGCCAGCCGTATAATAAATATACGTAAGCTGTAAATACAGTATAAACATGGCCACTAATCTCATCTACAAAATAAAGAACAATGCTTTTATAGAATCAAATATGAAATATCATTTTACATGTTACTGGACGGAGAAAAATTTACTACCAAGATGAAACTTAGAGAGGAAGAAATAACAAAATAAAGAATACAAGCAGCAAGAATGATCCAAGAGCATGTCATCTTCGATAGGAAGGAGAAAATCACGATCTTAGCTGGAAGTCCTGTGGAAAGTCAAAAAAATACACACACCTAGAGAGATCTCCAAGTCCTCAGAGGGACGTAACAACCTACAAAAAATATACCATATAACTGAATATAAACTGCTCAACAATAAGTCGATCGGCTCATAACATGGTCTGATACTCCATCCTTGGATTAGTGTAACATCTCCCAACCAAACAAGGACAGGAGATGGCACTCTAATCTAGATGAAGTATCTTTCCACGCCATAAATTCGATGTAGTATTCGGACCACAACAATGTTCAGTATTTTATCATCGAAGCAGTGAACCACACCTATAACCAAATAAGAACAAGGTGTGACATACTAGTTCACGACAAAATATTGTTCCAAGCCATAATCAGGTTTAAGTACATGAACCAAAAAGGACATATACATAAACGGATAAGGTAGCATAAACAGTTTATGTGAATGCAATTTATGAACGAATCTCTAATGCATGGGCTCTCTGGCTAAAAATGGGATCGACATAGTCTCCACTTGGGCACCAAGGGACTAAGAGCATAACGTTCAGCGAAAAGAAGTGTCCGTTAGTAATAATAAGAGCATAATGCTTCGTAGAATGTCAGTGGCCGTCCGGTGGAGCATACGGTTCAATGGTAATGTGCATGGTAGCCCATACGCTAAGAAAATATTCTCCCCACTCTTGCCTATATATATTGTATCCATAACACATGCTACCTCTATTAATTACTAAGTCAAACTAATTATGCAAATACTATTAGCACTTAACTCTATCATACGGTTAAATGTACCGGTGGCCAAGCAGCTACATAAGTTCGATATCTATTTGCGACTCATAACTTTGTAGCAGAAACGTGTCAAGGCTAATGAATGTAACACAAGCAAGGGATGGTCTCTTAAATCTGTGTCAAATGTGCTTAGAAATAAACAAGTAACAAAAAATAGAACTAAACAGTAAACTGTATCTACCAGTAATTTAGAAGATAATTATATTATAGGAAATATATAATAAAGAAATAAATGCATGCAATATGATGAGCTAAGTAATAAACAGTAACAGCAAGGTATCTTGCCTAGTGTGGTGTGATGATCATGACGACACAGAATTTGACTTCAGAGTTAAAATCTTGTAAGATGGCCTCCGATGATGGCATAGACTGTTCCATCGGGTCCAGAATAGTCCAATTAGCTAAGGTCAATATACGGAAGTCCAGTTTTCGCAAAAGAATAGGATATGTGTGATTATTTATGGAAAAGATGATAATCAAAGGAATTGGACAATACATACACGATTTTAGAAAAATATTTATAATATTAAAAATAGAGTTTTATAGTTGAAATAATTTTACGTATATACTTGAAAATAATTTATATATAACAATTTGGAAACTATATTTTATTAGTCCAAAATATTTTTTTTGGCTAAAAACTGCATTTTGATCAAGAACTATATTTAAAAATTATTATAAATATATATTTAAGGTCAAACTATGTTTGAAATAAAATAACTAGAATACTATAGTAAAATATTATTATTTCTAAGTCAAAATCATATTTTAAAAAAATACCATAATATGATTTAGAATATATATATATATATATATTATATATATATATATATATATATATATATATATTAATAATAAATATAATACTAATATTAGTAGACCAATGAATATACTAATTGGAAAATAACAAAATAATATTAATTATAATAGTTGATATAACAGTGTATATACTTGTATATAGATATACATATACTAATTTATATATATACATACAAACATATCTGTATACATACTGATAATATAATTTACTATAATAACAATAATAATAAAAATAAAGAAGTAGAAATATCTCTTTTTATTCTCCCCAAATTACTTAGAGAGGAGAGAGAAGAGTGAAATTTAGAAAATAATGAAGAAAGAAGGAAAAAGAGGAGCAAGTATGTGAGAAAAATCATAAGAAAATAACATAAGGAAAAAGAGAAAGAGAGATCGAGAGAGAGAGGAGAGAGCAAGGAAGGATAGAGATTAAGAGTTGGGGAGGGTCTCACCAGCCACGGCGGCGTCGACGAATAGGCGGTCGTCTGTGTGGGGACGACCATATACGACGGAAGCTCGCGACCTGGATCGCTGGTGGCAGGTGAGTTTGGTGGTGGTTGTGTGTGCTTCGGTGGAGTCATAGATCGGCATGATGGTGGCGGAGAGGAAGAGGAGGTCGGAAGGAGGTTGATGCGGTGGTGGGCTATGTGGATCTGTGTCGGTGGTGGATGGCGACAGACCGGTGGCCGTACTGGCGGTGCGCCGGTGATGGTCGAGGGGTGGATTTAAAGTCGGGGAAGGAGGTGTGCGCGATGGTGGTGGCTGTTGACGGGTCTTTGTGGGGCATTTGGCCGAGGTCAGAAAGGAGGTAGTGATTTGGGGGAGACCCGATCGGTGGTTGCAGAGGTCAGGGTACGGAGCAATATTGTTGTGGAGATTATAGTCGGGTACGGGTGGCAACCGTTGTTTGCCATTAAATATCAAGAACAAAAATTATATAGGAATTGAACTTGATTGTAAACTCGTTTGTACAAGAGAAAGCCTAGAAAGAAATCATAGGAAACAATCTAAGTACAATTGTTTAGTTTTTGATTCTGGGGGGTGACGATAGAGGCTCGGAAAAGTGTATCAACTCTGCCTTACTCTTTGGACTATCTGACACGATCCTTGCTCTTGAAGAAATTGCCCTTCGTAGGTTGCCAACCATTTGTATGGGTGTGGTACCCTGCTATTTATAGTGATTTCAGGATAAAGGATATTTTGAGCCGCATAGATGGCCACATGGCCACATGACTGCAACAGCACATGAAGACTTGCTCTTTGGTTGCCAGCAGGTGGTTTTTGAGATTTCTTTATTGGAGCAAATCTGGGTGGTTGGAACTTGGTCAAATTGCCATGTGTCCCCCCGCAACAGAGTATCAATCTTCTGTGACCCGGATCAACTTGGCCGCGTGCGGTACCAAGAGTCATTCTTCTGCGGCCTGGATCGGCTTGGCCGCATGAAATCTTAAGAGCTTTCCTTCAGCGGCTCGGATCATCTTGGCCGCATGAGGTCTCAAGAGTCTTTCTTCTGCGGCTCAAATTAGCTTGGCCGCGTAAGGTCTTCAAGAGACTTCCTTCTGTAGCTCAAATTGGCTTGCCGCATGAGGTCTTCAAGAGACTTCCTTCTGCGGCTCGGATTATCTTGGCCGCATGAAGTCTCAAGTGTCTTTCTCCTGCGGCTCAAGTCCACTTGGCCTCATGGGGTCTCCAAGCACCTTGCTTCCGCGCACTACAACAAATAGGGCATACAATAGCAGTTTATCTATAGCGTTCAAGCCTCCCTGCTATAGAATGTCATCATCAATAGCATTCCTTCCGCAGTGCTATTAAAATAGAATACAATAGCAATTTATCTATAGCGTTCGAGTCTTCCTGCTATTATAATATAATTATCCATAGCGTTCATATTAAAGTGCTATTAAACGTTCATACAATAGCAGTTTATCTATAGCGTCGAAGCCTCCCTGCTATTAGAAAGTCATTATCAATAGCGTTCATTATGCAGTGCTGTTAACAGAACTTTATATAGCGTGTTATGAATGCTGTTAAAGGTATAATTTTTTTTCTGAACGTTGCTATACTCGTATGTCTAGGGGTAAGTATTATTCAGTTTTTGGACCGAAATTCGAACCGAACCTAACCGAATAAGAGATTTGGTTAGGTTTGAAAAAAAATCGGTTCGGTTTCGGTTTCGAAAATACAAAAATTTCTTATTCGGTTTCGGTTTCGATTTTTGGATTCGGTTTCGGTTTAATCCCACTAAACTTTCTGAAATTTTATCTAAAATTCCTCTCCCTGGTAAACCAAATAAATTTTTTTAGGAATATATATACGAAATATATCTTTGTATATTTAGTTACTATATATATTGACAAAAAATTATAAATAAACTTAAATATTGGTTAAACCAAATAAACTGAAAATAGAATAGATTTATTCCGTTCGGTTTGGTTTAGTACGGAATATTTCGGTTGGTTTTAATTTTTGTTATTCAATTTTCGGTTGAATTCGGTATTTGGTAATTCGGTTCGGTTAACCGAGTTAATCGAATGCTTACAATTGAACTATCTACTATTCCAATCATGGGAGAAGCAACACAGTTTTCTATTTTATATTAAAAAATAAGTTATAGGAGCGATTCAGTTTTGCTGTATAATTTATAGCGTTCTCGATAGCGGACGATCCCGTCCGTTGGATTTTTAGAAATTAAATCGGTACCGTCCATAGCAAAATGTTATGTCCTATATTTGAAAAAAATCTTAATGTATTCTCCCCCAAACCTTCAACTCCTCATAACCCGCACGCCAAACTGAAATATTGGTTAAACCAATATTTTTTTTCCAATTATTCAGCAGCCATTTTTTATCTTTCCCTCTCGTTCTCTCAAAATTTTGCTCCTTTTATATCATCTTTCCCTCTCCTTCCTCTGAAATTTCTAGCTTCCTCTCATCTTTCCCTCTCCTTACTAATTTGGGCTTCCTCTCATTTCCCTAATGCCCCTTCTTCAAATTCAAATTTTTTTAAATCTCTTTCGCCTCCACCAAATCCATAACCCACTACAAGAAATTACATTTTTGGCAACATCTTTTAGCAACAAAGGGTCTTTTATGTCTCTAAAAGTTATTTTATATATATTAGTGACATGAATTTTTAGTATGTCGCAAAATCCATACTAATTTTACTAGAAGGAAACCAAGTATCTGACCCGCCAAAAATTATCTATATATTGCGACATCCACATGTCGCAAAAAGGCATTATTTGTTTCCCGACATGCACCTATGTCGCCAAATGAATTTTTATATATTTTTAATTGAGTAATAACCTATAAAAATATCAAACAAAATCCTTAAAAACCAAAAACTCAAAACCGAACAGTCTTTTGGGTTTTCTCTCTGGTGCCGGCGGACATCTCTTCTCTCTTGTGCTCTCCAATATTCACTACACTAAAACATACAATTTGTAACAGTCTTTTTTAATAATTAGTAACAGCTATTAGCGTAACAGAATAGTTATAGTTATAACCGTGACAAAAGCAAAAAAATTGTTACTAAAAATCCAAAGTTGTATATTATTATAATTTATACTATGGTCACACTAATAATCATAAGAACAGGATTTTTTGTGTGTCACACATGTGTCACATGCAAAGCGTATGACATGGAGAGTGTTAAAACCCCTCATTTCTCTCGATCCCTCTTTTCCTTTAAAATTTGCTCCTTTTTCATTTTCCCTCTAAAGTTTTCATCTCCCTCCCAACAAAACGATTGGTTGCTCTCCCTCATACTCTGTCGGGTTCTTCTCATTTCCCCTCGATCGCGGAATCCCTTTTCTTTCCCTCTCTCGACCGCTAAGGTGCATCTTCTTTTTTTCCTCTCTCTTGGCCATTTTTTTTGTTTTGATTTTTTGTTTTGGTTTGAACAGGGGAATTCTCGATTAATGTTTGGTCAGGGGAATCCTCCATCAACGTCGGCCATCAGGTACTTGCCTCTGATTTGAGGGTTTTTTAACTTTTCTTTCTTTCTTTCTTTATCTCTAAAGATGGTTTTAGGGCTTTGTTGATTTTAGGGCTATTAGTTTGTAAAAACATGAAGTATGGTTAAACACCTGCTGATTGCATGTTGTTCTCAGTTGTGTGGTGTAAAGGTTTTTTTTTTTTGCATTCTCATCCACTCCCAAACCAAACTGTAGAATACTAATTGTATGTATAAGCAGTAACTACATCAGAAAGAATGTACATCTAATTTATACACCTGCTGAATGTATGTTGTAGATATAAAAATCTGATTTATACACCTGTGATAGAAGAATCTCCTGACCCAATTTATACAACTGCTGAATGTATATATGTTGTAGATGTAGAAAGCTAAACAGTGATAATGGTAAATTATGTGATCAAAATAAGCTTATGCTTACTTTGCCACGCTGAATAATGTATGGATCCTGCACTTTATGGCACAAGTTATAGAAAGATATGGAAAAGGAATTAGCTTTATAATCTTCTCATTTTAAATTCTTCCAAGTGTTTTTTATTTTTTATGAGATGCAATATTAATAAACTGATCCGAGAATCTTCTATAGGCTGTCTCCACCTCATAAGTTTCTACTTCCTTTTCATGGCCTTGATTTAGTTCATTTTGTTTAAATTGCTATATCTATATTATTCTCTTACATTTTGGCCAATCCATTCAAATTTGCATTTTCTTCTCATTTTGTATGATTTGGCGTCATAATTAGCGTGCTTTAGGCTACAGTTGGGCCATTCCTACTTGCATTTTTTCCTGTCTGCTCTTACTATGTCTGTTGATATAAGATATAAGACATGTTAGTTAGATTTGGTCCATGTGCAGCTACGGTTGCGCCATTCCTGTGTCCATGTGCAGCAAATGTATCTTATATCGACAGACATTAAAAGTATGATGTCTTATTCAATACTTTTCCTAAATCTGAACTGCAGCAACAATTCAGTTGGGCCATTCCGGTGTCCATATGCAGCAGTAGTTGGGCCATTCCTTTGTGCATGTACATGATTAGAGAATTGGTATATTATACTGAGTTTGTCTCTCTAGCACTGTACTGGCATTCACCTTGACAAAAAACTCACTAGTACATATGCAACAGTACATGTTGATGCAATTACTTTATTTTTGTTGCATAATAAGAGAGGGAGGTTTCTTAATTATATGTGTTTCGTTTCTATGGATATGTGTGCTTTCATCTTAGATATATGATCTTATTTAAGTTTCATACTGCTACATATAGAATATTGATTTGGCTTTGAGCTTTACAAGTATATCATAGAAAATTCATTAGAAACATGGCTTCTTGTTCCCCGAGTACAGTTGCACTGGTCATTGGATTAATATATGAGATTTAGCAAACATGGATCCATGCATATAGTAAAATAATGCTCAATCTGTTTTCTGGTGGTATCCCCATCTCAATTATGGCCATACTTTTTTTCTAGATTCTTTTAGGGAATTAGTGTTTGTCTTGTATTTCGGATTTTGAGGATTCTATTAATTATATATGATCTATCCCTTCTCTTTACATCATAATTTTACAATTAAAAACTAAATATATATATAACATGCATACTAAGTTCTGTGAAGGAAACTTCATTTGGAGACCAACTGATAAAAAGTTGTGCTGAACTTGGCCAATTCTCAGCCTCTTTCACGTCTATCTTGGCAGTTTATTTGTGCTAATTTATTTGTTATTGTTGTGTTTTTTTCTAACATTCATTACAGGCTTTATATGCTTGTTGCTACTGCTAGCTCTTAGCTCCTATACTTGGCAGTAACGTGGACAAGTGGTTGCATTTTGATCCTTGTGATATCATCATCATCGTCTCTACTGTTACTAAATTTTGACAAGTGGTTACTAAATTTTGACAAGTGGTAGAACTTAAACTTTCTCAGCAAATAATCCAAAAGATATTATAAGGTATAACAGTAGAAAAATGATATCTTAGTTATATTCTTCCTTACATTCCGGGATGAAAGCTAATTTATGGATCAACATGACACATTGCAAATATACTTAATAGCTGTTTGAAAGCTAATTATGGATCAACATGACAATTACAATTACAACATAATATTTAAACACATAAGACTCAATTAGTGCACTGGTAAGGCATCACTTTTCCTATCCCAATAATTTACTTTTCGTCAATTGTCTGGATCGGCTCGAGATGGTTTTTTCTTTACACTAATGATTTTTCCCCTATTTTTTTGTAGGTTAGATGAAGGAAGAGGATGCTTTCTGAGGAGTTTTGGTTCTGGATAGGCTCGAAGGGAGCTAAATGTTAGATAGTCAACATTTTGGGATATATGTAGCTGACTACACTATTAATGTTTAATTTTTGGACATATGTTTGGTACTATTTCGTTGTTCTACATGGAGAAATTAAGGATTTTGAATGTTTGGTACTACTTCGTTGTTCTACATATATTAGACAGTGAAATTAACGAATTTACTTATGTTCGAAATTCATTCTGTGATGGATTCACATTTAAATTTTTGAATACCTGCATTTAGTGTAACTGTGGCATTATCTGCAATAGTATTCTGATGTGCTGCATTCTGCAAATTTTCGAATACATAATTTGGACTCTGTAATAGCATTCTGACATGCTATTGTTGCACATATAATAGCAGGAAAGAAATGCTATAAAAAGCAGATATATATTGAAACGCTATTAACAAATAATAACATACAGGAACGCAATTAAAAATAAACAGCGTTCAGGAATGCCATAACACATTTATAGCGTTAACAAATGTTATTAATGAACTATAGCGTTTGTAAAGGCTATGTAAACTATATAGCTTTTGTAAGTGCTATAACATGTCTATAGCGTTCATGAACGCTATAATATATTAATAGCGTTCATGAATGCTATTAAAGTTCTATAGCGTTCCTAAGTGCTATAACTATCATATAGCGTTTCAAAATGTTGTACATTGTCTATAGCGTCAATGAACGCTATAATCCATGAATAGCGTTCGTAAATGCTATAACTTTATAGCGTTCTTGTACATGGGGTTATTATAGCGGGGGCATATATAGCGGACGGAATATGCTATAACATGCATTCTACAGCGTTCAGCACACGCTATTGTAGAAGCATGGAATTTCACAACCAGAAAGCCCATGCGCCAGACACTACATGTGCCAGAACTCAGACGAAGAACTTCACAGCAAAGTCAATAAGTATAGACATTTGAAGAAGGACTTTTTATTTATATATAAAAGTCTATTATATGTCTAGAAAAGGTTGTACAAAGGAGAATTTCTACAAAGGAAAGAGCCTAAGTCTACAGCCAGCGGCCATCATGCGCCTTCAGATAAGCGCAGCGGCCACCATGCGTCTCCAGATAGGCGCAGCATCACTATGCGCCACCAGTGAGGCGCAGCAGATATCATGCGCCTCCATCCAGGCGCATCCCATCATCTCTTCAGCACCTCAGTTATGTGCATCCCTTCAGCCAAATTCTTCCAGCCAGGCTCACCTGGCCGAGCAGAGCCCAGTTATGTGCCGCTCTTCCAACCAGGCTCGCCCGATAAATGCTTCGACACAAAGCATTTAACCCTCTGGCTGGAACCAAGGAAGAGAAGAGCACCACAAATGCTGTGGCCAGGGGAGGCTTCGAAAGAGCCTCCAAAGCCGAAGGAAGACCGTGATCGAAACCACGGCTAAAGGAGCAGCTTTCGACACGATCAAAGTGGGGAAACCCCACTTTGCAGGAAGAGAGAGCCTTGCACCGCCATTCCGATCTACGGCTCTTCCGGAATAACGGAGACGAGGCTCGAGCATCCTTATCTTTGGATGCAACAGGCACCTTCCGCCTGCCTCAGAAGCCCTCGACTTCGTCTTTTGGATGTAACAGTCACCTTCAAGTGCATCAAAGACAACACAGCGTCTCATCTTCACCCTCGGGAGCACTTCGTCAGCAGAATGCACCCGTATGTTCAAGTTCATATTGGAAGTACGTGAGGGAATGAGAAGCAAATCTTCTCTCCATGCCACTATTTATAGGCCGGGCAGATCAAACCCACGCGCCAAGTGGATGGCCCTCCGAATTCCGTGCAATGAATTTACATTAAATGGATGAACCGGACGCCTCGAATTCAGCCAAACGGCTATTTATAGCACTCGAAGAGCGAGACAGCCGCATCATTAAAAGACATGTCCGATGCGCCAGCCAGACAGCCCATCACACGGACGCGCCCTTCGGCGTCAGGCGCATCATACAGATGCGCCCTACAGTACTCGGCGCATTATAGAGGATGCGCCCCCACACATCTCCATACCGAGTGGAACGCCAACCGACGCGCCCACTCAGCTGTCCATCGAACGTCACCAACATTAAATACTGAACTGACAGAGTTGGCAGCACGCCTCCCAAAGTCTGAACAGTTGACAGCTTTATTCAGAAAATGAAGCGTCGGCAACGTCAGCATCATCATGACTCTATTCCGACGGCTACTGCCACGTGGCCACCCGCATGCGCCTCTACGACCATGCGTCCACACCCGCATGCGCCTCTACGGCCATGCGTCCAAACCAACATGTGCCTCAAAAGTCGTACGCCTTAGACCCTTCACCGATATACAGAGAAGAGTCTCCAGTTAAAGTTTTGCATGCGCCTCAAAAGCCATGCGCCCCAAACTGATCTCTGATCCCGAAAGACAGAAGGAAAGTCGCCTGCATGCGCCTCAAAAGCCATGCGCCCCAGACTGATCTCTGATCCCGAAAGACAGAAGGAAAGTCGCCTGCATGCGCCTCAAAAGCCATGCGCCCCAAATGGTTTGTAACTCCTAAAGGTTATGAGCCGCAGCCTCCTCCTGCGCCCAATCCAAGGCACAGCCCACCAGATCACTCCTCTCCACCAAATTCGAGATCTTCGAACCATGAGTCGACGACACGTGTCTTTTGACTCAACTCGTCCAAGATTTCAGCAACAGAAAGATCTTCCCCCTGCTACGTGCCGGCTCACAACAGCAGTATGAAGAGTTCTCCCCCTCGATCAGGGCGCAGCATCCATGTGCCTCCATCAGCAACCTCCACGTGGCGTTCCCACACCGGCGCATCCTACATGCGCGCATGAGCAGCCAGCCTGCAAAACTATAAATAGAAGGATCATCCCCTTCACACACAGAGAAGAGACTCAGAACATAAGACTCACAGAGAATCCACAACAGAGAATCACCGGAGAGGCAGTTCTAGACACTCAACGTCTTCCTCCTCTCAGCAAGCTCCAACACCCAGAGTAATCAACACCTTCAGAGAACCGATAACCGCCGTCAGCCGGTCAACGGAGTCAACGCATTACCACTCGCTCCATTGGCACTAAGGACCCAGCTTAAACAAAAGTGTACTCCTAGGACTACATCTAAGTCCTATATTGTATCACTGTTCTGTTTGTATTAAGATTTCAATCAAAACAATTTTAATGGCAAACAGCTATCATATCCCATATCTGTTGTAGTGGCGGCTCAGTTTCACTTGGCCGCATGGGTTCTTCGAGAGCCTTGCTTCTGTGGCTCGAGTCAACCTGGCCGCATGGGATCTTCAGGAGCCTTGCTTTCGCGGCTCGATTTCACTTGGCCGTATGGGTTCTTCGAGAGCCTTGCTTTTGCGGCTCGAGTCAACCTGGCCGCATGGGATCTTCAGGAGCCTTGCTTTTGCGGCTCGAGTCTACTTAGCCGCATGGGATGATGATCCGTGTAAACACAGACTGCCTTGGTGGTGGAGCCACTGTCTTGTAGCAGCAGTAGTTAATGGCGGCTTGGGTGAAGTGATGTTCTGGAAAGGGCTCCTCACACATCAAGGTTGCTTCTCTCTTCTTACATTTGTGAATTACCACATCTCATAAGTTGAGAGCAGATTGATCTACCTTTGCATCCGTTTTGTGGACCTGGGTATCCCGAGCGCCTGGGTGCATAGGTATCATATTTGCTCCCTGATCTGAAGATAGTAAAAGTACTTGCTCTCGATCGTTATAGAAAGAATTTTAGGATCATCATATTTGCTCCATGATCTAAGGCTAGTAAAGTACTGCTCTCGATCGTTGTAGGAAGACTTTTGGGACCATCATATTTGCTCCCTGATCTGAGGCTAGTAAAGCACTGCGCTCGATCATTGTAGGGAGACTTCTGAGACTCACCCTGTCCGTTACCCCTGGGGGACTGGACGTGGGTGGTTCTGTATAACTTTCCATCAGGAGCCCATATAACAGTTAACGGTGCCCGCTGACGGTCAGCAGCTTGGACAGTTGACTGGGCTTATTGAGCCTGTACTGCCCTAGACTTCTTCGACTTAGCACCCGAAGGTGCGTAGTAGGAAGAGTCCAAATTGGAATGAGGGAAGGAAAGTTGGTGCCCTTTTCAAAGGAGGAAAGGGGGCTCTATATATAGAATGGAGTGAGCCCTTTCTTCTTCTCCTTTCCAATGTGGGACTAAAAGCAAGTTCCTCTTTTCCACGCTTCTACAAGACCCCCTTCAAAGTTTTTTATTTGCAAATTTGGAATACTTTGAATAAGAAGCATGGAAAGCAGAGCTATTTAGGTGTGGCAATCCTATCAGAGGTAGCATATTTGGGTACTTTCGTTGGAGGTTTTATGTGGACTTATCATCCTTAGCGTACCTTGATTTTAGGTACAGATAATAAGTTGAGGGAGGGAACCAACATATTTACTCAGAGGTGATATGAACGTGGTAAATATGAGGTTGATGGTAGAGCTTTCCTACTCAGAGGTGATATGAACATGGTAGGAGTGAACTCGATGAGGATACACAGAACAACTCAGAGGTGATATGGACATAGAATTTCTATGATTGATGCGCAATAACGCAGGGGTTGTTGCACGGGGTGTTTACTTAAAGGTAAGGTGGACGTGATAAACTTTTGTTTTTAGTATCATTTGGTTTGTAAGGGGTAGAAAAACAACTCAGAGGTGATTTGGACATGGTTGTTTTACTACTGGGGAGTGAATGCAATGGAACAACTGGGCTCCAGAAGCATATGATTATGAGAGAAGGGGTGCTTGTACTAGAGGACCTAATACAATATTTGTGATTGACAGAGGACATCCTACTTGGGGGACTTTTCGTGGACCTATTACCCTTTTGTGCATCTGTGATGAGAGTAAATAGATTCAAAATAATTTTCAGTGGACCTATTACCCATTTGCGCACTGGTGGTGCGGGTAATAGATTTGAATAATTTTTTGTGGACCAATTACCCTTTTATGCACCGGTAGTGCGAGTAATAAATTTGAACAATTTTTTGTGGACCTATTACCCTTTTGCACATCGGTAGTACGAGTAATAGATTTTGAAACAAAACCTAACAGAGGTAATGTGAACATGATAGGTTTTGTGGTCTTAACACCGTGGCTTTATCCCAGATTGGGTACAGGTGTAAGTTATGAGATTATCTATATCAGAGGTAATATGGATGTGATAAAGATAGAATCTATGGGGGCATAGAACGACTCAGAGGTAATATGGACGTGAAGGTTTCTATAAATGATAACTGTGGAGGATTGTCATGGAAAGAGTGCTTTACTCAGAGGTAATATGGACATGACAAGCATCCTTCTACTAGAATAACCGTTCAGAGGTAATATGGACATGGCTGTATTCTAGGGAGTTATGACAACTTTGGGGTTACCGTAATGGGGGTGACTACTCAGAGGCAATATGGACATGGTAGACACGGTTATATAAGGACACTTCAGAGGTAATATGGACATGAAATATTTTCTATATGGTCATGATGACACAGAGTCTTCACGGGAGATGCAACTACTCAAAGGTGATATGGACATGGTAGATGCACAACATGATGTAAGAAAGAAATCCAGAGGTAATATGGTCGTGGGGGGCTTTACTTACTGATATTTAGTATAGGAGGGTTGAACAAATTTTCACCAGGATCTGCGAGCACGCATGAGGGCGCAGGAGCTCCTGTTGGCGTTGCAGATAAAGATGGGTTTCGGGGAAGTTGCATCCCCTAAGTCGCTCTGGACGACATCGTCCTCGGTGGGAGGCTCTCGCTGTTCGAACCGCCATTCCCACTGAGAGCCAGGTGTTGAGCTCAAGGCTCTTCTTCGAAAAAATTAAGAGTCTGGTCTTCTTCCTCTGCGGGATCGTTTGTGGAAACCATGTTGACGGATAGTACATTCTGTAGGTCCCAATTATTGGTGGTGCCGCCACTATTGTTTGTTATTGGAGGTGGTACTGGGATATTTGCCCTTGTCCTCTCCATCTGGGATGTGTAATCCCAGCTGGCGGACCTTCTTTAACTTTGCCTCCGCATTGGTAGCGCTTATGATGAAGGTCGTCCAATCCCTGAAATGATCTTCGCCCATCCAGAGGCTGATTATGGGGAGCAATTTCTTCTGGCAGATTTCAATCAAGGAGCTTTCGGGATTGCCTTGGGGCAATCTCATCACGGTTTGGCAAAATCGCTCGATATAGTTTCTCGTTAGCTCCCTCTCTCCTTGAATGACGTCCACGAGAGATGACATTGTCACATCATGTCCCATTTTGTAGAATCTTTCCAGGAACATGAGCTTGAAGTCATCAAAAGAATGTAGTTGTCTGGAGGGTTGCGGTACCAGTCGAACGTGATTCTCTCAAATGCTCCGATGAATAATCGTGTGAGAATGGCGTCGCTAGGCGGCAAGTGGTCTGTTGTGAGCTCAAAATACGTCATATACCAGCTGGCAGAGGTCTTCCCATCATACGAATCGATATGAAACGGTTTGTACCGTGGCAGAAAAGGAACATCTCTCCACGCAACGGGATATGGCTGTCGTATTCTGAGGTTCCGAGAGGAGTCTCGGGCATTGAACATTGCTCGAAGCTCCTGGACTTCCCTTCTTGCCTCTCTGGCTTCATCTGTAGCTGAAGGAACGGATACTCCTACAGGATTGTCACCCAAAGAAGGAGCGGTCGTGTGGGAGTCCGTGTTGACTGCGGGTCCCAAGCTTATTTGTCCAGGCATCCTTGCCGGTTGAGTCGGCAAGGCAGCTTTGATTTCGTCTACTGACTTGACCGGGGACAAGAGCATGGCTTCAAGTACTTCTAGACGTTGTCGATTAGTAGGCCCTTTATGATCATCGCTGGCCATAAAGACTATCTGTACGTGGGTGGACGCAAAAGGAACCGTAGAAGAGGTGCTCTTCGTGTCGTACCCTTGTACCGAGAAATCGTCGAGAAATGTCGAAATATCCTCCTTCTCGGATTCAGAAGAGGTGTCATCCCCTGCGCAGGAACCTGCATCGTCTTGGTGAAGGCGGTCATCCTCGGGGACGTCCAAGTCCGTTGCATAATTCCAGTGGATCGCTACCCCCTGTGTATACTCTTGGAACATAGGGTTATCGCATACATTGAGGGGACTGCTACCCCCAACTTTATCTACCCCCAGGGAGGCCGAGGCTGCACCCCCGTGTGTTGGAAGCTTCTTTGTAGGTAGACACCCCCTGCGGTTGTCGGCAGCAATCCTCCAGATGAGAGTTTCCTTACAGTGCTGGCTGAGATTACCTGGTTGAAAGAGCCTGCCTTCTTTCCTCCCTTGCCGGGAAGAACCTTCCGAGTTGAATTATAGGAGGCAAAAGGAAATTTCTTGTCTCCCAAAATTTGCACATGTTCCTCAAGGGGTTGTCGGACAGGTGCTGGCTAGTACAGTCATTGAAAAATGGACTGCCGATCTTTAGGTGCTGCTGATTTGTCGCAGCAGCAGTTGATGATGACTTGGGTGCAATGACGCCCCAAAAAGGGCCCATCACGTGCCAAGGTTGCTTTTCTCTCCTTGCATTTGTGAGTAATCACCTCTCGCAAGTCGATAGCAGACTGATCTACCTTTGTATCTGATTTGTGGACTCGAGTATCCCGAGCACACGGGTGTGTAGGTATAACGTTTGCTCCGTGATTCGAGGCTAGTAAAAGCAATTTCTCTCGATCGTTGGAGGGAGACTTTTGAGACCCACCCTGTCCGTTAGCCCTAGGGGACTGGACACGGGTGGTTCTGTATAACTTTCTATCAGGAGCCCGTATAACAGTTAACGGTGCCCGCTGACGGTCAGCAGCTTGGCCAGATTATTGGGCTTTTGGGCCTGTACAGCCCTAGACTTCTTCGGTTTAGCACCCGAAGGTGCATAGTAAGAAGTGTCCAGATTGGCATATTCCACATTCTCAATGGACCACATGGGGTCAGGACCGTATGAGAGACGGTCGAATACAGAGCTTCTGACTGGGCCGCATGAGATACCCTGTCTGCGGCCAGGATTGGCTGCTGTATGGGCCATCTGCCTGTGGCTAGATTTGGCTGCCCATGGGCCATCTGCCTGCGGCTAGAGTTGAATGCTGCATGGGCCATCTGCCTGCGGCCAGAGCTGGCTGCCGCATATGTAGACTGCTCATCTCTCTTATGCGGCCTCTTTTTCGTCCGTATGTGTTTCCCTTGTGCCCCCAAAAACTTAGCATTGTAGTGTTTTCTTTTGCTGGATTTGGGGACAGTGGGTTTCTCTGCGGTCGGAAGCAAGGCCGCAGAAGAGCTTTGATCACCGTTTCGGGCCGCAGAAGGAGCTTCTTCGAAAACTTGGTCGAGGGCAACAGTTTTGCGCTTCGTCGTCCTGCGGGTTCTCTTTGGGTTGGCTCGCTTCTGCGACGGGATGACGATCCCTTCAGAGAGCATTTCTTCGAATGCTCGTTAGTCAAAACGAACCACGAGCATTTGCTGCGTTGAGCCGAGCTTGGACGCATCAGATTACATCACTAACTTCTCATCAGAGGAGAAGGAACTCCCTAGCAGAGTTGCCAACGTGTTTGCCATTAAATATCAAGAACAAGAATTAAACTTGATTGCAAACTCGCTTGTACAAGAGAAAGCCTAGAAAAAAAATCCTAGGAAACAATCTAAGTAGAATTGTTTAGTTTTTTGATTCTGGGGGGTGACGATAGAGGCTCGAGAAAGTATAACAACTCTGCCTTATTTCTTGGACTATCTGATACGATCCTTGCTCTTAAAGAAATTGCCCTTCGTAGGATGTCAGCCATTTGCATGGGTGTGGTACCCTGCTATTTATAGTGATTTCTGGATGAAGGATATTTTGAGCTGCATATATGGCCACGTAGCCACGTGACTGCAACAACACATGAAGACTCGCTCTTTAGCTCCCAGGTGGTGGTTTGTTGAGATTTCTATGTTGGAGCAAATCTGGGTTGTTGGGACTTGGTCAAATTGCCAAAATCAATCTTCTGTTGCCCGGATCAACTTGGTCGCATGCGGTACCAAGAGTCTTTCTTCTGTGGCCTGGATTGGCTTGGCCGCATGAAATCTCAAGAGCTTTCCTTCTGCGACTCGAATCATCTTGGCCGTATGAGGTCTCAAGAGTCTTCCTTCTGCGGCTCAAATTGGGTTGGCCGCACGAGGTTTTCAAGGGACTTCCTTCTGCGGCTCAAATTGGCTTGGCTGCATGAGGTCTTCAAGAGACTTCCTTCTGTGGCTCGGATCATCTTAGCCGTATGAACTCTCAAGAGTCTTCCTCCTGCGGCTCAAGTCCACTTGGCCGTATGGGGTCTCCAAGATCCTTGCTTCCGCGGCTCGGTTTCACTTGGCCGCATGGGTTCTTCGAGAGCCTTGCTTCTGCAGCTCGAGTCAACCTGGCCGCATGGGATCTTCAGGAGCCTTGCTTCCGTGGCTCGGTTTCACTTGGCCGTATGGGTTTTTTGAGAGCCTTGCTTCTGCGGCTCGAGTCAACCTGGCCGCATGGGATCTTCATGAGCCTTGCTTCTGCGGCTCGAGTCCACTTAGCCGCATGGGGGTGATGATCCGCATAAATACAGACAGCCTTGGTGGTGGAGCCACTGTCTTGTGGCAGCAGTAGTGTAACTCCACCTCCCAGTTTTCCTAAATAAATAAAATTTATTTTCTATAAAAGATATACTTGTTATTAATTTTAATTTATAATTTGGAAATATATTGAATGAATTATTTTTTTGACAATTTTACAAATTGGAAGTTGTTGTAACAACTTTTATATCATTTTTCCTTATTTTAAAAACTGTTTTTAAATATATTATGGAATTATGAAAAGGCAAAGGGCCCTTTTGATTAAACTAACTGGCGGAAGGGGTCTTATGTAAATAGAATTAAGGGAGGGTGTAAATTGTAAATCTATAATTTTTTCTTTTTATTCTGTGGTGGAGGGAGAAAGTTTATTCTCTCCACCGATCACTTCTTCTGAGCTTCTTCTTCTCGCGAGCGGCGATCTAGGGTTTCGACCTAGCGACGGCGACTGGTGGCTTCGTCCTTGAAGACCTCGACAGACGACGGCAGTGGCTCTCTCCTGAACCACGATCTTCCTAGCGTTCCTTTCGTCGACGAGATTTCTTCTCTCGGCTGAGCTCGGCGACCTAGGCGGTTACTCCGACGGCAGTGACGGGATTGGCTACTCCAGCGACGACTCAGATGATGGATCTTCTTCACCAGCTCTCCGATTCCTCGGCGTACGGCTTGTTAGCATAGTTCGGCTTCTCCGGCGATGCTCTGTTCGTCCACGACGGAGCTCGACTCACTGTGGCGTTCTTCTTCTCAACAGTAGCTAGGAGATTTCCGACGAGTAGATCCTGGTGTTCTTCCTTTCTTTCGTCGATTCACAGTAAGCCATCCATACTTATCGAGAGTTCAAATTCGTTTGTGTTTGGTTCTTTAAGTTTGGTGTTGATCATTCTTTCTTCTCTCTCGTGGAATTTACCCCTAGGAATCGATCCGTGCGAACTCGATTCTGGAGGGATCTGATAGGAGCTCACTCACTGAGTCCAGTAACGTTCAATTTGTGAGTTGTTTTTATCATTTCGGTTTGATCTATGCTGTTAGGAATTTATTTTGAGTTTCGTGAATCTGGGTGTTTGAATGATTCAACAGGACGTTTAGATCGGGTGTCGATCCAATCAGAGTTCGATGTCTTTTGTTCCTCAACAGTTTGATCTATACTCGGTGAGTGTCTAAATTGTAGTCATCTTAATTCAGTAAATTTGGGGTACAGACTGGAATAGTCGATCCTTAATATTAGGCTGTTCTTGTTAGTATAGATTGGCTTGGTTGAGTCTGGATTCGGGAAGGTCAGGATCCAGATTTAGAAGTTTACCCCTATTTATCATAATTTTACTTATGTTTTATTTTCTGATCTTGTGTGGAATGGTTGGATGAATACCTGGACAGTAAATTGTTGAACACTGGAAGCAGTAAAGTGTTGATCCTGAAGCCAGTTCTCTTGTGTTCCACTCAGGTAATTAATTCAAATATTTAGTTTCCTGTTGGTTGTTTTTGGGAAGGGGTAATGTCGGTTGTGATTTTGTGCCAGTGTTCGTGCTGTTATGTTCGTGTCCACTGGGATCATGTTGGTGTGTCGGGTTAGATACGACTCGATTAAGTCGTATTTATCATGGAGCGTCCAGTGACTGGAACTGTTGAACCTAGGAGGCGTTAGATATCAGTGGTGTGCGTGTGGATTTGGTGGCAGTCGTTTAGTGCGTGTCAGCCGTGTTCAAAGTAGTGTAGATGCCGGAGCCGTTGCTAAATTCTGCAGAGACTCATTATTTCTTCTATTATTTTTGTAAATTAATTTGTGATTATATTTTTCTTCTTGTGTAATTTTAATTCTAAAATATAGTCTATCTATATGATAAAATGGTGATCTGCTGGGCTGATGTTGGTTTAGCAACTGGGAATCTTAATAGTTTCTGGTATGGCCAATACAAGGAAACAATGTTTTGATGCTGGATAATTTTGAAGAGTTAACTGTTTTCCTGAGATGTTTGATACTAAAAAAAAGGGTGCTGGCCGAATGGTATTTCTTCTGTTGATTGAGTAATCAGTTGATTTAATGATCAACTTAACTTTAGGAGTTGCAAATGTGGTGATATCCTATTTTTAATATGTTTGATTGGAGTATGGTACAACTTTAGTTTTTCAAGGCCAATCTGAGTAGCAGTATACTCCAAAATTATTTTCTTGCTAAAACTATTCTTTCATTTAGATTCTAAAATTCATGATAGTAAGTATGACTTATAGAAATCAATAAGATTTTTAGTAAATACTATCATAACTGTTACTTTTGTAAATAGGATGATTATTGAGTCTGGGTTAGCAAGGGGGATTAAGCTAAATTATTTAATAATTAGATGATAGATAGAAGTTTAATTAGTGAGTTTTGAATTGATCTACTTGTACATCATTAATTACAGGAGATCATCCAGCTCTTTTACCTACTCGTACTTTCCTGGAGCAAGGCAAGTACATTCTATGGTTTTGATCAGTACATTTTCTTATTCTTTATTGCTGACACACTGCGACACGTTCATGATCTTTTCTGGCTTGTTCTTTCATGATCTTACTTGCATCTTGGGGTGGGGAAATACTCTAGATATGTGACCAAACCCGGATACTTATCATGATCTTTAGCTTAGGCCTCGCACAGTGCACGTGGGTCCTAAGCCGTACCTTATATGATCTTTCAGGATCTTTCATGCTCTTTCATGATCTTACCCAAGCCGGTCACATATCATAGAAGTATTTCAAAATTATAACACACATGTTCAGGATTTTGTTCTTACATTAGTTTCCATGATCCTGATCTTGATTTTAGCTATAGTCGTGTCACCCCCAGTTTCTAGAAACAGGGGTATTTTTGTTATTTTCCACTTTTGAAATTATTTTGGAATTATTTATTTATTTATGGCATTATTTTGGGGATATTTGAATCGGGTTCGAATTTCAATTCATTCCGACTTGTTTTGACTTGTTTCGGGGACCCGGGGTATTTTGACCTTAGCGGGGCCCACACACTAGCTAGCAATGGCCCACATGTTAGAAATTTTGGTTAGAGACTAGACTATTATTTTAGTTAATATTTAGTTAGAGATTAGTGGTTTCGGTTTGACTAAACTACCCCCGGTTTAACCCGTTTCCTATTTTTAGCCATTTAATTCATAGGAGGGCAAACTTGTAATTACCAAAGGGGGGAAAACTGTCCCCTTTCACTTCCAAATCAGTCCTAACTATGTCCATTTTAGCCCAACCACACACCAAAAATCTGTCCCCTTTCACTTCCAAATCAGTCCACAAGAAGGCTTGTGTGTGTGTGGGTGTGTTATGTGAGATATTATGTGTAAGGAAGCCTAGTGTGTAGTGATGCCTATAGGTTAGTCTAGTGTCTAAACCTATTAGGAACTTATAGAGAAGTCTATGAGAGGGAGAGGTGTCTTGTGAGTGTTGTGTATGAGTGGTGGGTTGAGTGTGGTATAGAATAGGATAAATTCATGATATGATAATATAGGTAATAAGGTAAACCTATACCCCGTATCCTAACATGACCTAGATAACTAGGACACCCCAATTTCTTGGTAGGTAAGCCTTAGATAGGTTGATATCTAGCTACCCTAAGGAGCCTAGGCTAGTTCCATGGGTATTTGCAAGGTTTCATTGGTTTTTGGCAAGGTATCGGGATTTACCTTAGAAGGGTAAATCCTAGTTTTGTCTAGAAATAGGATACTTGTGTTAGAAGCCTAAGATGGTGTTAGAACTTGATCCCCGTGGTTGGTAATGATCAAATATGGTACTCTAAGACTAGTTTTGACGTCGGTTGACCGTTTTGACCAAAAGTCAACAAAAGTCAACCGAATGTCAAACTTAGCCTTTAAGCGACCCGATTTGACCGAAACCAACCCAGAGTTGACCAGTTGACTGAAAGTCAACAGTTGGTCAACATTGACCAGTTTGACCTAGGGTTGACCTAGAGTTGACCAGAGTTGACCAGAGTTGACCAGAGTTGGCTTTTTGACCAAAAGTCAACTGTAAGTCAACCGTTGATCCCGATTGACCTAGTTTGACTTGGAATGACTTCCAGTGACCTAGTATGACCTAGTATGAACCAGTATGGCCTAGTATGACTCAGTTAGACCTAGATTGACCTAGTTTTGACTTAGACTTGCATTCATGGCTTGTATTAGTTTCCTTTTTCAGCATTTAGTCCTGTTTGACTTATAGTATCTTGTCTTAGGTCTGTGATCGCTCTGAGCGTCTGTTCACTCTATCAGCTCAGGACCACAGGCGAGTACATTCACTAATAGTTTTCATTGTCTTGATATCTGCTATATCCGATTCAGTTGTAGTGTTATACTCGATTTCCAGTCACGACAGTTCACGGACTAGTATATGTTGGATCATGACATGGGATGTTATTCCTAGAGTTTTATGGTATATTGATACATGTTCTGTCTTGTTTCAGTGTATTGGTATAGACACCGATTTCAAAAGGGGACTTGCTACCCTCTTATGAAATCCCGTGTCATAACGTGTCATGTCCAGATCCATTGTACTATTCGGGGATGAGGGAGTTATTAGTGGTTGTGTGATCAATTCCCATATGGTTCTATGGTACTCATGGTTCATAGCTATACCCTCACCGTACGACGGGTAAAGCCTTACCCTATACGGTTCATAGCTTTCCATGGTGACCGGCCTTATCGTTTCTATTGTATTCATGGTTCATAGTCGGTCAGATGGAAAGCCTTTCCCAAGCCGATCACATGACGCACTGATAATTCAAGGCACTTTTTATATTTATTATCTTAGGGTGACTAAGTTCTGTTCGGGAGAAGGGTTACAACCCCGGTCCTTGTTTGGTTTAAGGGTTGTAACTCGGCTTCCGAATAGTTCCCAAGTCATCCTATATATACATATACATTATCGTCCTTTACAGTACTCACATCATGATATATATTTCCAGTTGATTTTGTCTTGTATTTCATTATATTGTCTCTTATAGCTTTTGTCAATTCACATGGAACTGCTGTTGGTGTTTTGTACTTGCTCATTTTCCTGACAGGATACGTTGACAAAATTTTACAGATGACTTAGAGGCTGATTGCCCGACTTACTACGGGATAGAGTCTGATGGACTTGACCTAGACAGGGGCTTAGTGGTAGAGCCTCTTGATTTCGCTCATCCCGAGTAGCCTAGCTTTAGTTAGGTTTGCCTGGCCTGCGAGCCAGCTAGTTCTTTTCTGTTGTAGTATCTTTATACTTACTTACTATTCTGAGACTCTAGATTTTGTGTTAGCTGTGACTTGTGGATATTTTCTGGACTCGTTATTTCTTATTCTATCATATCTCTTTTCCATGCTTTCTACCTTAGTTTTGATTATGTGATTGAGACAGTATTGCTTTATTCCTCCGTTCGGAGTGTATATACTGTACAGGTACATTTATCTGTTTAGTCGTAGTATTTACAGACCCTATATACAGCGTTCTACCGCCGATTCTGCGGCGTAGGCTGGACGTAACCACGTGCTCGTGCCCCTCTTCAGGGTGCGGGTCGTGACACGTTTTTGTGGTGGCCCATGCAGGTCAGTGTCGCAACTAGTGCGAACTCGTAATGGTGCTCGACTTAGAGTGCTAATTACGAGCCTGCGATTAGGATATAGGATTAGGGTATGATAGGAGTTACTCAATCACATGCTAGAAAATCTCTGATCTTTTGATTACCATGACAAATTCTTTTGCATTGAATTTAATTGTCCGTCTTTGATATTCCTATCATGTGCCATGTTGATCTCTTGGGTTCAATTCATCTTCAGGATGATAGTCACTCGTTCTCAGGCAGCGGGTCCTAGTGCAGTTCCAGAGAGGTCAGATCATGGAGGTCTTTCACCTTCGGCAGCGGGAGCTACAGCTGAGGGAGCTGCTACCACAGTTCCTGCCCTTCCGGCGGGAGCAGCAGCAGCAGCAGCAGCGACGATCCCAGGAGGTCTTCCACCTCCAGCAGCGGGACTGTCTGTGGTCATTCCAGACATTCTTCCATCGCCGCCTCAGCTACCGGCAGACATCCAGGGGATGATGGCCCTCCTGCAGCAGATGTTGCAGACGCAGCAGCGCCAGACAGAGGTGCTGAGACAGACGATGGAGAACTCGCACCAGTTAGCTATGGCAGCAGTGGAGAGAGGTGCACCGGCTACAGCTGAGGGAGCACCAGCACAGCAGCAGGGCCAGGGGAGGCCCGGTATATATCTCGACTTCAGGAAGATGAACCCGCGAGATTTCAAGGGTACCGAGGGTATCCTATACGCGGACGACTGGCTAGAGGATGTCCAGCGGAGTCTGGAGTTGGCAGAGGTTCCGAGAGCTCTGTGGGTGACTTCTGCAGCGAGCCAGTTCTTCGACATAGCGCTGACGTGGTACCGCACGGATCCGCGTACGTTAGTGAGGGGATTGTCTTGGGAGGACTTCAGGAAACTTTTTAAGGAGAAGTTCTACCCGGACGTAGCCGTGTCAGCTTTAGAGGGGCAGTTTGCCAGTCTGGAGCAGGGGAGCTCGTCGGTCGACGAGTACGCAACAGAGTTTTTCCGCCTGAGCAGGTTTGTACCGAGTTTGGTTCAGGATGAGGGGTGCAAGGCCCGAAAGTTCAGGAGGGGTCTCATTCACGCAGTGCGCACTCGCACATCCGGGCGACGAGATGCTACCTTTGAGCAGATTCTGATGGAGGCTCAGATTGCTGAGGAGGACTTCGGCCTCAAGCCGAAGAGGGGCAGTGATGTCTTGGGAGCCAGTTCGAGTGCGGGGCCAGCGAAGCGTCCATATTTCCAGCAGAGGCAATTCCAGCAGCAGCAGCCTCAGTTGCAGTTTCAGCAGGCACCAGCGCGTGCCCAGCAGCACCAGGGACAGGGCCGGAGGCAGGATGTCCAGTGTACCTTCTGCAAGAAGATGGGGCACACCCGGAAGGCTTGCAGGATGAAGCTGGGAGTCTGTTTATTCTGTGGAGCTCCAGACCACCAGGTGAGGGACTGTGCTGTCCGTGCAGCTAGCCAGACAGGCCAGGGCAGAGTTCAGCAGGCTAGAGGAGGCCAGCAGGGGCATGCTTTCACTATGGCAGTTGAGCCCACTTAGGCAGTAGCAGAGCAGAGTGCTGGTTCCGATCTTTCTATCTCGTTTCCGCATTTGCTTCCTTATTAACTGTTTGAAATTCGATTCCATCTGTTCCTTGTCTGTTTGATAAAAGTTGTTCTTGTGATGTGATTTTTCTGAGATAAGTCATATGGGCTAGGTCGCCTCGATTATGAGATTTTAGAATCCTCTAGGGTCATGCTAGCAGGCAGAGTGAGGACATATAGTCGGACTATGGACGTATTTCTAGGGTGTGGGAATTTAAGGTTTTCGCTGCCAAGCTAGCGGCAATGCGAAAATTTTAAATACCATGATTCTAGAGGTATGTACCGTAGTTGAGGACTCCGTGATTATCGTAGCCTTGCTCACTAGCATGACGGAGATTCTGAGTATCATGATTATTGGACAGACGCATACGATTATCAAATTGCATAAATTTTTTGTGTTGCTTCGTTTTAAGTTTTTGAATGATTCTTTTAAGGTGGATAGACTTAAATTTGTGAGTAATTTTAAAATTTATAAATTTAGTCATTTAGTTCCTGCTTTGATTTTTGAGATTTTTTTTTTTAAAAAAAATTGCCATGACTTGTGAATTTAAGATTTTACTATTGTTTGGTTTTAATTTCGAGGACGAAATTTTTTTAAGGTGGATAGATTTGTCACCCCCAGTTTCTAGAAACAGGGGTATTTTTGTCATTTTCCACTTTTGAAATTATTTTGGAATTATTTATTTATTTATGGCATTATTTTGGGGATATTTGAATCGGGTTCGAATTTCAATTCATTCCGACTTGTTTTGACTTGTTTCGGGGACCCGGGGTATTTTGACCTTAGCGGGGCCCACACACTAGCTAGCAATAGCCCACATGTTAGAAATTTTGGTTAGAGACTAGACTATTATTTTAGTTAATATTTAGTTAGAGATTAGGGGTTTCGGTTTGACTAAACTACCCCCGGTTTAACCCTTTTCCTATTTTTAGCCATTTAATTCATAGGAGGGCAAACTTGTAATTACCAAAGGGGGGAAATAGGACAAAGGTGGCCGGCCATAAGATAGGGATAGGGAGGAGAGAGAAATCACTTTTTCATTTCATTCCAATCCACTTTTTCTTCTTCTTCTCCAAAGGCTCCATCCACTTTTGAGGCTTCCATTGATTTTCCTCCTCCAACCAAGGTGATTCCTTCTCCAAACCTATTTCTTTTCTCATGTAGATCATGTAGAAAACCCTTTATGATGATTCCCATGGTGGTGCCCTCATTTGAGACCATTTTTTGTGTCCTTTGGACATTTCTAGGAGTGTCTACTTGTAGGTTTGTGTCCCAATAGGAAAAACCCCCTTTTTTGACCCATGGATAATGTTTGAATGTTGTTTTTATGTAGTTCTTATATATATTCCAGATTTTGCATGTTGTAGAGTGGGTTCATTTGAGTATCTTAATGTATCATATTCTTCCTATGTGTATTGGTATATATATATATCATTCTATATATATATATATATATATATATATATATAGATGGTGACTTTTATGTGTTGTGGAGTGTTTGTGGTGCTTGGGGATGAGTGTGCCAGGTTCGGCCACAGCTAGTGTAGGAGAGGAATGGTTGGGTTCATGCCTATTGGTTATATATATCTAGTATTATATATATAGATATATATATATTGATATATATATATATTGATATATATATGTGGTTATATATGGAAGTATATATATATAGATGGTTGTGGTTGTGTGTTGTTTGTGAGGGGAGAGGGCTGCCAGGAAACCTGATTGCTGCCCCTTTTCACAGCCTAAAACAGCCCCCCCTTGCCACCATTTAGCTCCTATACATCCCCCTCTTATAGCCTTAAACACAAGCCTATTAAACCACCACAAATCAGTCCAATAAAACCCAATGTGCAACCCACATTTCAGCCCTTAAACCCATTCAATTCAGTCCAGTTTTCTACATACTTGGCTGTCCCTTATTGCCCCAACATCAGCCCCTAAAACACCCTATAAAACAGTCCCTTACATCACATATATGGCAGCCCTATATTGCCTCTTATCAGTCCATGATTTCAGCCTATACTTAGCCCATGTATCAGCCCCTCAAACACCATACAAAGCCCCACAAATCAGTCCTAACTATGTCCATTTTAGCCCAACCACACACCAAAAATCTGTCCCCTTTCACTTCCAAATCAGTCCACAAGAAGGCTTGTGTGTGTGGGTGTGTTATGTGAGATATTGTGTGTAAGGAAGCCTAGTGTGTAGTGATGCCTATAGGTTAGTCTAGTGTCTAAACCTATTAGGAACTTATAGAGAAGTCTATGAGAGGGAGAGGTGTCTTGTGAGTGTTGTGTATGAGTGGTGGGTTGAGTGTGGTATAGAATAGGGTAAATTCATGATATGATAATATAGGTAATAAGGTAAACCTATACCCCTTATCCTAACATGACCTAGATAACTAGGATACCCCAATTTCTTGGTAGGTAAGCCTTAGATAGGTTGATATCTAGCTACCCTAAGGAGCCTAGGCTAGTTCCATGGGTATTTGCAAGGTTTCATTGGTTTTTGGCAAGGTATCGGGATTTACCTTAGAAGGGTAAATCCTAGTTTTGTCTAGAAATAGGATACTTGTGTTAGAAGCCTAAGATGGTGTTAGAACTTGATCCCCGTGGTTGGTAATGATCAAATATGGTACTCTAAGACTAGTTTTGACGTCGGTTGACCGTTTTGACCAAAAGTCAACAAAAGTCAACCGAAGGTCAAACTTAGCCTTTAAGCGACCCGATTTGACCGAAACCAACCCAGATTTGACCAGTTGACTGAAAGTCAACAGTTGGTTAACATTGACCAGTTTGACCTAGGGTTGACCTAGAGTTGACCAGAGTTGACCAGAGTTGACTTTTTGACCAAAAGTCAACTGTAAGTCAACCGTTGATCCCGATTGACCTAGTTTGACTTGGAATGACTTCCAGTGACCTAGTATGACCTAGTATGAACCAGTATGGCCTAGTATGACTCAGTTAGACCTAGATTGACCTAGTTTTGACTTAGACTTGCATTCATGGCTTGTATTAGTTTTCTTTTTCAGCATTTAGTCCTGTTTGACTTATAGTATCTTGTCTTAGGTCTGTGATCGCTCTGAGCGTCTGTTCACTCTATCAGCTCAGGACCACAGGCGAGTACATTCACTGATTGTTTTCATTGTCTTGATATCTGCTATATCCGATTCAGTTGTAGTGTTATACTCGATTTCCAGTCACGACAGTTCACGGACTAGTATATGTTGGATCATGACATGGGATGTTATTCCTAGAGTTTTATGGTATATTGATACATGTTCTGTCTTGTTTCAGTGTATTGGTATAGACACCGATTTCAAAAGGGGACTTGCTACCCTCTTATGAAATCCCGTGTCATAACGTGTCATGTCTAGATCCATTGTACTATTCGGGGATGAGGGAGTTATTAGTGGTTGTGTGATCAATTCCCATATGGTTCTATGGTACTCATGGTTCATAGCTATACCCTCACCGTACGACGGGTAAAGCCTTACCCTATACGGTTCATAGCTTTCCATGGTGACCGGCCTTATCATTTCTATTGTATTCATGGTTCATAGCCGGTCAGATGGAAAGCCTTTCCCAAGCCGATCACATGACGCACTGATAATTCAAGGCACTTTTTATATTTATTATCTTAGGGTGACTAAGTTCTGTTCGGGAGAAGGGTTACAACCCCGGTCCTTGTTTGGTTTAAGGGTTGTAACTCGGCTTCCGAATAGTTCCCAAGTCATCCTATATATACATATACATTATCGTCCTTTACAGTACTCACATCATGATATATATTTCCAGTTGATTTTGTCTTGTATTTCATTATACTGTCTCTTATAGCTTTTGTCAATTCACATGGAACTGCTGTTGGTGTTTTGTACTTGCTCATTTTCCTGACAGGATACGTTGACAAAATTTTACAGATGACTTAGAGGCTGATTGCCCGACTTACTACGGGATAGAGTCTGATGGACTTGACCTAGACAGGGGCTTAGTGGTAGAGCCTCTTGATTTCGCTCATCCCGAGTAGCCTAGCTTTAGTTAGGTTTGCCTGGCCTGCGAGCCAGCTAGTTCTTTTCTGTTGTAGTATCTTTATACTTACTTACTATTCTGAGACTCTAGATTTTGTGTTAGCTGTGACTTGTGGATATTTTCTGGACTCGTTCTTGCTTATTCTATCATATCTCTTTTCCATGCTTTCTACCTTAGTTTTGATTATGTGATTGAGACAGTATTGCTTTATTCCTCCGTTCGGAGTGTATATACTGTACAGGTACATTTATCTGTTTAGTCGTAGTATTTACAGACCCTATATATAGCATTCTACCGCCGATTCTGCGGCGTAGACTGGACGTAACCACGTGCTCGTGCCCCTCTTCAGGGTGCGGGTCGTGACACATCGTGATCTTTTCTGTATCTTTACATAGTCATGATCTTTCATGTATCTTTATAGCAGTAGTTCATGTTCTTCATGTTCTTTACATACCTTGTTCTTATCCTGTTCTTTCAGCATTTATTTTCCATACCATGATGTTATTGTTCATTACCTAGAACTGTGCTTTACTCCGCTCCTGAATAGGATATGTTGCAGGTATGCTTGCAGGACATTGTTCTACTCTATGGGCCAGAGTCCAGGATTTAGCTGAGCAGGATGAGGCTTAGCTTGAGGTTTCAGGTTTAGACTGTTAGCTTTACTCTTAGATATTGTCTTTAGAATTCATGTACATTTCATTCTTGATGACTCGTACATTATGATATCTAGATTTGTGGATTATGGTGATCATTCTGGGATACGTTTATAGTTGCTGTGATTCTATACTTTCATGTTTATCTGGTTAGTTTCCCTAGCTTGGTACAGCTTACTTCATTGTGTCTAACAATGAAGGCTGGGCGTGTCCGACTCGTGTCCGATTATTCGGGAGCGGGTTGTGACATGTTTTTAGTGGTAGCCCATGCAGGTCTATCCTAATGGTACCTAGGTCTTAGCGTACTATTGGGGGACTTGATTACACTAGGGAAACTTGATCACAGCGTAGGAAAAATCGAAAAATAAGGGTATATCAGGTATATCAGGTGTATCAGGTATTTTAATATTCTATGAACACTTGTTGTATGTAGGTCTAGGTTATTTTAACAGTTTTCTATTTTACAGATAGTTCAAAAGCACGCGACACCGGGACAGTCGACCCACCTATACTTGAAGGTTTCGAGCTCTTCTATCACTCTACTATCCCCATGGGTAGTACGTAGTTGACGGAGACGTTTGAAGAGTCCCTTGACAACCAGAGGGAGCATGCCATCCTTTCCAAGTCAGACTTGTGGATGCACTCTCCGAGCCAGGAAGGACTTTTGATTTCCAGACTTCCAGACCTTTGGACTTCTCCGACACCGAGCACATATCTTACATCGAGGAGCAGATCGAGAACCTGAAGCCGCCACTGAAGATCATCTCAGCATGTGAGGATCCGACTCCTCCGAAGATTGAAGTCGCCAACCAGGAGATCCAGCTTGTAGCACATACAACAAGATGGGAAGCTGAAGCACATGAGAGACATGAAGACTTAGGACGAAGACAACAACTAGCCTGGATTCACAAAGCGTCATCAGACTCGGACAGTGTTTCTTTAATCGTATCGTCAGATTCAGACAATGACCAATTGTGCTTCCTGTCGCCATCCAGGACATCGCTTCGAGGAGTGTCGCAAAAGACGGAGGCTATGCTTATTCTACGGAACGTCTGCCCATCAAGCCAAAGATTGTTCGGAGATCGTTGATCGTACTGCCCGAGAACAAGCACGAGGAGCACCAGGACCGCAGCAGAAGGACCCGCCTCTCCAGATTCAGCAGCTATATGGAGCATTACCGCATGGATCAGTCTACGTCAGGACAGTGAAGAAGATTGAAGTGATTCCAGTCCCGGAGGAAATACTGAAGACAGATTGAAGACAGAAGATTTCTTTTGCATGGTTGGGAAAATCATGTATCTGATTAGCAATCCAACCTCTCTTTAAAATCCTCTTAGCATTTAGATTATTTCTTCAAAACTACTTGTTTCTATTTTGAAACCTTGGTTGATGTCGAAACTTATTTCGAGATATTGTTTCCTACTTAGATAAACTTGTTCCAGATCCCAAATCGATAAATTGTTTGAAATTCATTTGTTTTCTAGTGATGGCTCATATTTGCAATTTTGTTCATTTATCAAACTTCGTGTTAATTGAGATTTTAATCGCTTCTCGAGATTTCATTTCGAAACCATGATCGTCATTCGAAACCTTGTTAAGCTTCGTCTTATTTAGGACATTGTTCAGGATTCCTTGGAAGTTTAAAGATTTCTTTTCCTATTTTGGGATTATGACTCATTCTCTATATGAGACTTGTTTTCCATTCATGACTTTGATTTGAGAGTTGTTGTCCACTACCTTGTTTCGATCTTACTTCCTACTCATTTCAGTTTTCTATTCGAGGCTTATTGATTTTGAGATCCTGTTTCCTATTCGGGACCTTGCTTTTGTTCGAGATTTTGCTTCCTATTCAAGAATTTGTTTTGTTCACGGCCTTATTTGACCTCGTTTCCTATTTGAGATTTTGCTTGTTTCATACTCACCATTTAATGCTTGTTTCCTATTCTCTACTTGATACCCTATTTCTTCTCACTAGTCATGACCTTGCTTCTTGTTCGAGAATTACTTTCTATCTGCAATTTTGTTGATATTTTAGTTCTAATGAGGCTTTGTATACTATTGGAGATTTCATTTCCCATTCAGGATCTGTTCGAGATTTTGTCGTTACTTGAGATTCTGTTGAACTTCGTTTCCAATGCGCGATTTATTTCTTATATTGCGACATTGTCTTATATTTGATGCCTTGCTACTGTTCATCCTTCGAGACTCTGTTATCCCTTCGGGATAATATCCCATATATGGAATCTTGTTACCATTCCAGATATCAGTTGAAATTATGTTATAATTTGAAACTTCGTCCTGTCTGAAATTTTAAATCTCCATGGTTGCCTTTTGTACTCACCGATTGAATCCCTTGTCGTCTTTTAGTACCTAATAAATCCTTGTATTCTAACAGTCAGGTAACTTCACCATTTCCGTGACTTGAACTATTGAAACTCATCTTGAATTCCTTGAAACTCTTTTGAAATTCCTAGGGATAAAGTCGAGAGGCTATTCGATGACTTACTATGGCATGACAGTTGCGCGCTGCAGCCATTAGCTGGATTATGGAGATGGAGGGTTCACTGCAGCCAGTAGCGCACTGGCGAGGCAGGAACTTTAAGTTGAAGTGATTTCAGACAATCATAGGTTTTTGAGTACTGTCGAGACTTGTCATATTCTTCATACCTTGATCTCTTGGGTTGCTTCGTCAATGATTGTTGGAAAATGGATAAGGTTGACAGATTATTCGGTGACATATTGTTATTTGAGTCACAGAGCTGAAAGTCCACTGCAGTCAGATATATACTGGCGGGGTAGGGATTCTAGGCGAAGTGATTTCGAATGGCTATATGTTCCCGGACACCATGGAAACTATATCCCTTTTTATATGATTATTGGTTTTCGAGAATCACAAATTCTTGCATATTCACCCTGATTTGATACTGTATCTCCTGAGTATTTCGTACGTTCCTCAAATCAACCCTTGCTAATTACCTTCTTGTATTGTATCGTTAGATCATTGATTTCCTCAAATTATATGTTGCCAGATTTTGATTCCATACTTCGTTGTGTCTTGTCTAAACTTCAATCTTAAATCATGTCTATTTGACCATGTTCTCCTATCTTGTCCTAGCCCACTTGTGTTAAACCATCAATTTTTGATCGTACCTAATAGTTGTCTTCATGATTTTACTCCTCTAAGTTGTAATTAAAATTCCTTCCACTTCGTGACTATTTGATCCTCGATCCTTGTCAAAACGTGATATCTCAAACTTCTTGTGTGTACTTGGACTCAAGGCTCAGAGCGTCATGGATCGACAGAAGCACTGGGCGGACAGTAGCAGACGGACACTTGAGTTCGAGGTTGGAGACAGAGTATTCTTGAAGATCTCACCAACGCGTCATCAGATTCGGTAGAGGCGGGAAGTTCAGTCCGAGATTCATCGGACCTTTTGACGTGACGGCACGGATTGGCGAGGTGGCGTACCGACTGGCACTTCCAGCTAGCTTGGAGGGAGTGCATGACGTCTTCCACATATCTCAGCTTTGACGATACATTCCAGACCCGAGCCATGTGGTAGACTATTCTGAGCTGGAGGTGGGCCCGAGATTGACTTATGAGGAGCAGCCAGTAGAGATCCTCGATCGGAGGGAGAAGCGTCTGCGGAACCAGACCACTCCTCTTGTCCGTGTCATGTGGAGACACCACCCTCCGGGAGAGTCCACATGGGAGCACGAAGACGAGATGCGGGAGCGCTATCCCACTTTGTTTGTTTGATTGTATTACTGTTTTGTGGATTTCTATTTTCAATAAATGACTGATGTTTGGACCTTGAGATTGCTGAGTTTTGATTTTTGGTCCTTTGAATTTCGAGGACGAAATTTTTTTAAGGGGAGAGATTTGTAACTCCACCTCCCAGTTTTCCTAAATAAATAAAATTTATTTTCTATAAAAGATATACTTGTTATTAATTTTAATTTATAATTTGGAAATATATTGAATGAATTATTTTTTGACAATTTTACAAATTGGAAGTTGTTGTAACAACTTTTATATCATTTTTCCTTATTTTAAAAACTGTTTTTAAATATATTATGGAATTATGAAAAGGCAAAGGGCCCTTTTGATTAAACTAACTGGCGGAAGGGGTCTTATGTAAATAGAATTAAGGGAGGGTGTAAATTATAAATCTATAATTTTTCCTTTTTATTCTGTGGTGGAGAGAGAAAGTTTATTCTCTCCACCGATCACTTCTTCTGAGCTTCTTCTTCTCGCGAGCGGCGATCTAGGGTTTTGACCTAGCGACGACGACTGGTGGCTTCGTCCTTGAAGACCTCGACAGACGACGGCGGTGGCTCTCTCCTGAACCACGATCTTTCCAGCGTTCCTTTCGTCGACGAGATTTCTTCTCTCGGCTGAGCTCGGCGACCTAGGCGGTTACTCCGACGGCAGTGACGGGATTGGCTACTCCAGCGACGACTCAGATGATGGATCTTCTTCACCAGCTCTCCGATTCCTCGGCGTACGGCTTGTTAGCATAGTTCGGCTTCTCCGGCGATGCTCTGTTCGTCCACGACGGAGCTCGACTCACTGTGGCGTTCTTCTTCTCAACAGTAGCTAGGAGATTTTCGACGAGTAGATCCTGGTGTTCTTCCTTTCTTTCGTCGATTCACAGTAAGCCATCCATACTCATCGAGAGTTCAAATTCGTTTGTGTTTGGTTCTTTAAGTTTGGTGTTGATCATTCTTTCTTCTCTCTCGTGGAATTTACCCCTAGGAATCGATCCGTGCGAACTCGATTCTGGACGGATCTGATAGGAGCTCACTCACTTAGTCCAGTAACGTTCAATTTGTGAGTTGTTTTTATCATTTCGGTTTGATCTATGCTGTTAGGAATTTATTTTGAGTTTCGCAAATTTGGGTGTTTGAATGATTCAACAGGACGTTTAGATCGGGTGCCGATCCAATCAGAGTTCGATGTCTTTTGTTCCTCAACAGTTCGATCTATACTCGGTGAGTGTCTAAATTGTAGTCATCTTAATTCAGTAAATTTGGGGTACAGACTGGAATAGTCGATCCTTAATATTAGGCTGTTCTTGTTAGTATAGATTGGCTTGGTTGAGTCTGGATTCGGGAAGGTCAGGATCCAGATTTAGAAGTTTACCCCTATTTATCATAATTTTACTTATGTTTTATTTTCTGATCTTGTGTGGAATGGTTGGATGAATACCTGGACAGTAAATTGTTGAACACTGGGAGCAGTAAAGTGTTGATCCTGAAGCCAGTTCTCTTGTGTTCCATTCAGGTAATTAATTCAAATATTTAGTTTCCTGTTGGTTGTTTTTGGGAAGGGGTAATGTCGATTGTGATTTTGTGCCAGTGTTCGTGCTGTTATGTTCGTGTCCGCTGGGATCATGTTGGTGTGTCGGGTTAGATACGACTCGATTAAGTCGTATTTATCATGGAGCGTCCAGTGACTGGAACTGTTGAACCTGGGAGGCGTTAGATATCAGTGGTGTGCGTGTGGATTTGGTGGCAGTCGTTTAGTGCGTGTCAGCCGTGTTCAAAGTAGTGTAGATGCCGGAGCCGTTGCTAAATTCTGCAGAGACTCATTATTTCTCCTATTATTTTTGTAAATTAATTTGTGATTATATTTTTCTTCTTGTGTAATTTTAATTCTAAAATGTAGTCTATCTATATGATAAAATGGTGATCTGCTGGGCTGATGTTGGTTTAGCAACTGGGAATCTTAATAGTTTCTGGTATGGCCAATACAAGGAAACAATGTTTTGACGCTGGATAATTTTGAAGAGTTAACTGTTTTCCTGAGATGTTTGATACTAAAAAAAAAGGGTGCTGGCCGAATGGTATTTCTTTTGTTGATTGAGTAATCAGTTGATTTAATGATCAACTTAACTTTAGGAGTTGCAAATGTGGTGATATCCTATTTTTAATATGTTTGATTGGAGTATGGTACAACTTTAGTTTTTCAAGTCCAATCTGAGTAGCAGTATACTCCAAAATTATTTTCTTGCTAAAACTATTCTTTCATTTAGATTCTAAAATTCATGATAGTAAGTATGACTTATAGAAATCAATAAGATTTTTAGTAAATACTATCATAACTGTTACTTTTGTAAATAGGATGATTATTGAGTCTGGGTTAGCAAGGGGGATTAAGCTAAATTATTTAATAATTAGATGATAGATAGAAGTTTAATTAGTGAGTTTTGAATTGATCTACTTGTACATCATTAATTACAGGAGATCATCCAGCTCTTTTACCTACTCGTACTTTCCTGGAGCAAGGCAAGTACATTCTATGGTTTTGATCAGTACATTTTCTTGTTCTTTATTGCTGACACACTGCGACACGTTCATGATCTTTTCTGGCTTGTTCTTTCATGATCTTACTTGCATCTTGGGGTGGGGAAATACTCTAGATATGTGACCAAACCCGGATACTTATTCATGATCTTTAGCTTAGGCCTCGCACAGTGCACGCGGGTCCTAAGCCGTACCTTATATGATCTTTCAGGATCTTTCATGCTCTTTCATGATCTTACCCAAGCCGGTCACATATCATAGAAGTATTTCAAAATTATAACACATATGTTCAGGATTTTGTTCTTACATTAGTTCCCATGATCCTGATCTTGATTTTAGCTATAGTCGTGATCTTTCCTGCATCTTTACATAGTCATGATCTTTCATGTTTCTTTATAGCAGTAGTTCATGTTCTTCATGTTCTTTACATACCTTATTCTTATCCTGTTCTTTCAGCATTTATTTTCCATACCATGATGTTATTGTTCATTACCTAGAACTGTGCTTTGCTCCGCTCCTGAATAGGATATGTTGCAGGTATGCTTGCAGGACATTGTTCTACTCTATGGGCCAGAGCCCAGGATTTAGCTGAGCAGGATGAGGCTTAGCTTGAGGTTTCAGGTTTAGACTGTTAGCTTTACTCTTAGATATTGTCTTTAGAATTCATGTACATTTCATTCTTGATGACTCGTACATTATGATATCTAGATTTGTGGATTATGGTGATCATTCTGGGATACGTTTATAGTTGCTGTGATTCTATACTTTCATGTTTATCTGGTTAGTTTCCCTAGCTTGGTACAGCTTACTTCATTGTGTCTAACAATGAAGGCTGGGCGTGTCCGACTCGTGTCCGATTATTCGGAAGCGGGTTGTGACAAGTAGTTGATGGCGACTTGGGTGCAGGGATGTCCTGGAATGGGCTCCTCACATATCAAGGTTGCTTCTCTCTCCTTACGTTTGTGAATGACCACCTCTTGCAAGTCAAGAGCAGATTGATCTATCTTTGCATCAGTTTTGTGGGCCCGGGTATCTCGAGCGCCCGGGTGCGTAGGTATCATATTTGCTCCCAGATCTGAGGCTAGTAAAAGCACTTGCTCTCGATCGTTGTAGGAAGACTTTTGGGACGTGTCACGACCCGCACCCTGATTAAGGGCACGAGTACGTGGTTACGTCCAGCCTACGCCGCAGAATTGCGGTAGAACGCTGTATAGGTCATTTACAAATACTACAACTAAACAGTATAAAGGTACCTGTATAGTATATACACTCCGAATGGAGGTGATATAGCAAATACAGTATCAATCACGAGATAAAAGTAAGGTAGATAGCACGAAAAGGAAATATGATAGATGTGAAAATAGGAAATGAGTTCAACATCCAACACAGCTAGAGAGAAACAAACAACATCACATAGTCACAAAATATAAATATAAGCTACTATAGTCTAAAAGTACTAGCTGGATCGCAGTCCAGGCAAACCTAACTAAGCTATACTACTCTGGGTATGCAAAGTCTAGTGGCTAAACTAACAGGCCACAGTCCTGGCCTAAGTCTCCATCTGTCTCGACCCCATAGTAGGTCGAGCAGCCTGCTTCAGAAACATCTGTAATATATCAACTGTATCCTATCAGGAAAATGAGCAAGTACAAACCCTAACAACAGTTCCATATGAATTGACAAATTCTATAAGAGACAGTATAATAAAATATAAGACAAAGATATGGGATGACTTTGGAGCCATTCGAAAGCCGAGCTACAACCCGTAAACCAAATAAGGACCGGGGTTGTAACCCTTCTCCCAAACAGAACCTTGCCTCCAATCAAAGTATAGCATAAGAGCATGTAGAATATGTGAAATACGAGATAAAATCAACAGAAAATATATATCAAGATATGAGTACTGAATAGGACGACAATATATATATATATATATATATATATATATATATATATATATATATAGGATGACTTGGGAACTATTCAGAAGCCGAGTTACAACCTTTAAACCAAACAAGGACCGGGGTTGTAACCCTTCTCCCGAACAGAACTTAGCCTCCTATAATAAATAAATATAAAAATGTGATTTGAATTATTAGAGCGTTATGTGATCGGCTTGGGAAATATTACGGGACATGCTATCCACTTGGCCCGACAATCACATGAAAATATGGAAAGGGTCATGCCGGCCAACCTGGATAACGAGCACATGAATAAGATCTCGCTGCACCCTACGTGAGGTGAGAGTGGCGCAAGCACATGAATATAGTGATATGAGGCTTTGATCACATAGCCCCTAATAATTTTCCACCCCCGAATAGTACAATGGATCTAGACAGGACACGTTATGACACGGGATTCAAAAGCAGCGGGCCAGCCCACTCCCAAGTCGACGTCTATACAGTACAGAAAATAAGAATATCGCGTACCAATATACCAAGAAAGTCCAAAAATAACGTCTCATGTCATGATCCAACATATACTAGTCCGTGAACTATCGTGATTAGAAATCGAGTAAGACACTACAACTGAATTGGATATAGCAGATATCAAGATAATAAAAACTATCAATAAATGTACTCGCCTGTGGTCCTGAGCTGATAAGGTGAACAGATGCTCAGAGTAATCACAGACCTAAAGGAGGGATACCATGAGCCAACAGGTTTTAAAAATGAAAAGAAAGCTAATCTAGTCATGATATGCAAGTCTAAGTCAAAACTAGGTCAAACTAAGTCACCCCAAGCTAAACTAGGTCATATTAGGTCATACTGAGCCAAACTAGGTCACACTAGGACAACCAAGGTCAAACAAAGTCACATGAAGTCTATCCAAGTCAAACTAGGTCAATCTGGGTCAAGGGTTGACTTACAGTTGACTTTTGGTCAAAAAGTTAACTCTGGTCACACTGAGTCAACTCTGGGTCAATCCCAGGTCAAACTAGTCAAATGTTGACTAACAGTTGACTTTCAGTCAACTGGTCAACTCTGGTTTGGTTTTGGGTCGATTCTAGGTCAAGCGTTGACTTGAAGTTGACTTTCGGTCAAAAAGTCAACTCTTGGTCAACGGGGGTCAAGAGTAGCATAAACTACTCTCATCTAGTTATTACCTACCAAGATAACCTATTTCTAACCCCATCTAGCAATCAGAAATCCAATACCTTATATTATCCAATATCCTAACATTTACCGTTTACAAGGTATTCCTGATACCTTGCCCATTACAAAAGAAACCCCGCTAATCCTCAAGATACTAGCCTAGGATCCTTAGGGTAGCTAGATATTATCCAATTTAAGGTTTACCTACCAAGAAATCTGGGTTTCCTAGACATCTAGTCCATCTTGTGGTCATGTTGGTTATCTCAAAATTACCTTAAAGTATCATGAGACACCCTATGGTATCTTGAGATATCACTCTCCTAACACTATCAAACCATATTAGCTCTATTAGGATACTAACTTATCTAGTACTGTCACGACCCGCACCCGCCGTGAGGGTACGAGTACGTAACAGCGTCCAGCCTACGCCGCAGTGTCGGCGGTAGAACGCTGTTCTAGGTCATGAACTATAACTAGCTAACATGTAATACTCTCCAAAGGGAGTCCAACACAGAGGTACAACTCAATCACAAACTAAGGTAGAATGTAGCACGAATGGAAATAGATAAAAAACTCCTCAACTGAGGCACAACAGAAGAATAACAATCTCAACATCTACCAGTCCAATATCTCTAAGAATATACAACTCTGGAAATAAAACAACAGCTATACATAAAAAGAGAACAGGCTAAGCTATCTACACTAAGCAAGGGTGCCATCCTCAGTAGTTGCCTGAACCTCCCCAGGGGTCCAGGTCGCGAGTGTCATCTAGGCAGGCTCCAAAGTAACGGGTGCAGGGTTCCTCATCATCCTCTGTAAAATTTTCAACAGGTCCAGTCAGGACGGGAGCGAGCACAATACATCTCACGCAGATCATAACAGGTTAGAAAATATACACATGCAAGAGAGTACGATACATGAAACTGAAAGAAGATACATGATGTAAACAGGGAGAGAACTGTAATAGAAATATCTACTATAAGTAGAGAGCTACCAGTGACTAGTGATTTAGAGTACAAAGTCGACATGTGAACGGCTTGATTTGCACATGGCTATACTAAAGAGGTGTACATGGCTATTCTACTTTGGAATTGTTCACATGACTATTTATACTCCCCCAAGCCCCAATCAATACACAAGGATCCAGACAGGTTATGTTACACACATGATTTTCACATGAAGCCCATAGATGGGTATACATAAAGTATTCACGAGGCTCAGAGAACTGAGTGCACATGAATTCCACACGAAGGCCCACGAAGGGTGCACATGAAATATAGGTTATACATGAGATTCATGGGAAACACGACCGATCATGATAGCACATGAGAGTACACAAACAAGCACGAACGAGCATGAAGCACATGATAAACATGGATAAAAGAAGAGCGAGGAATACACGATGTACATGAAACACATGGCACAATGTATCCGATGCTCCCGAGGGGGATAACATCTCAAGCAAGGATCCATATAGTATCAATCCGTGATAATGTCGTGACAGCATCAGATAAGGTAAACTAGAGCAGGAATATAATTCTAAGCAAGTTATGAAATAATCAGAGAATGTACTCGCCTGTATCTGAGTGTCCGGATGAAATGTACTGTCCGAGGAGAGGTGTTTGGCTCCTAATCAGAACAGCACAGGTCACAACAAGTCTAAAATGATATAATGACGTCCTACTATGCATTCTACATGATTCTAGGTCAATCTAGGCCCAAGTCAACTCTTGGTCAACTCTGGTCTACTCTAGAAGTCAAACTAGGTCAAACTAGTCTAGTCTAAGTCTAACAAGACTACACAAGTCTAATCTAGACTCTACACTGACACACAGTCGCACCCATAGGCTAAGAGCCTAGGCCCTAGGTTACACTATGCCTATAATATATATTACATAATCACATGACAATATTCAAATCTAAAATACAACAAATATTGATATATATATTATAATATAGAATACACTAGCATATAGGCTACCTATATTCATATCACACATGTACTTATATAATACATATATATACTAATACACACACATGCATATATTATATTTATACTCTATATATATACATAGGCATGTATAGGGAAACATATGTGTGTGTGGGATGTGAGTGAGTGAGGCATGAGTGTGTGACACTTGTGTGTGATATAGACATGGCATGAGGGGGGTGTGTGTTAGGCATGAGTGTGTCACTGGAAAACAAGGCAATAGAACTGTGTAAACTGGAATGGGAAGCAATATTGTTAGACAATGTAAAACAGTGGCTATATCAATGTAAAAATCAGTGGTATAAGAATGGGTTATTCCCAGGAAATAGAAATCATTACAATGCAGTTCTCATAAAGGAAGGGAAATCAGTTTGGCAATTGGAAAACAGGGACCTCATTCTCAGTTCAAATGAAATCACATCAACAACATAATCATTCAATACAATTCATGGGAATAAATCTCAGGTTTAAAGTTCAGGGAAAAATCAGTGACTTGAATGAAAACTCAGTTAAAGAGGGAGCTATCCCCTTCAAATCAGTCCATAGGAGAACCCAATCCATCTCAGATTGAGTACAACATAACACCCAGAAATCTCAGTTCAAATGAACACACAAATCAGTTGGAAAATACAACTTAGGAAATAAAATCAGTCCAAGTGTTCTCAGGTTTGAGTGGTAGGGAAACCAATTCGGGTTTTAGATAACCTTTCCCCCCCATTTAAATACTGAAACTACAAAACAAGGCATGGGAATCACATCCCAGGAAAAAAAGGAAAATCCAGTTCAAGTAATAAGGAAAACTGAAAATACAATTACATGGAACTCAAACATACATCAAAGTTAAAGAAGAGTAATTCTCAGATTTTGTACTCACATTTCAGGTTTATAATCCAAATCAAATTTCAGTTCAAAGCCTTTTACAACTAAACATGAAAATCAGTTTGCAGTCTCTCATTGAAATCAATTAATGTGAACAACATTGAACTAATGAAAAGGAGAATCAATTAACAAGTAGCAAATGGTTCAAATTCGTTCTCAGGCTTTAACTTGTGTGTGTGTGTGTATGGAGTGTAATGAATATGGCAGCTCAGTTTTTCATGTGTGTGGAATGTGTGTCTCAGGTATCAATATCAGGATTCATTCTCAGTATATGCAAGGAAAGGAAATCTCAGATTTTGTGGAGTAAAGTGTGTCATTTAAGCCCAGGCATGTGTGTGAACATCTCAAGAGTGTGTAACAGGGAACAACATCTAGAGTTCAGTCCATGGGAAAAAAAATAGTGTAATGTACTTCAGTCATCTCAGGTTCTCAGTTCTCAACAGTTTGAATCCCAAACCAAATGCCAAATCGAACTAAGATACTTCACTTTCCTACATTAACAACTTGTAGGAATAAATTGTAGTTGAAAACATCATCCCCAAAACAGGAAATTAAAAGGTTTAGAACTGGAAATCAATGTATCAGTTATTTGAACTTAAACAAAATGTCAATAACTCTTTCAAAAAACCAAAGGCAATTTTGAATGAACAATCTTAGCTAATCATGCATTGCAAACAGGTGGGAGATTAACAGGGACTGAACATCAAATTAACAGGGAGTTTTAGTGAAGAATAAACTGGGAAAAAAAACAAGTATCAGTGAAGTGACAGTGTTCAACAGGAAATTCGAAATTTCGAAATCAAAATCATATCTAAATACCAAACAAAGGGTTGGTATTAAGTGTCACACATGTGAGGGTACTGTAGGGTATCCTCATGTCCAGGAATTGGACACGATTTGTGTCTAGAATACAACATGAACACATAACCAAACAGTATACTATTAAGCATCGTGCACGTGTGCACGCGCGTATAACATGCGACACACAACACGACACGACACATGGGTGTGCACCTAGGTTCGCCTAGGGTAGGGCTAGGGTGTCATCACCCTGAATCCCCGTGTCGAGTCGCACAGAAGTGTCGAAACACGCGTATCAGAACGCTGCACACACGCGACACTGCACAGTGAAGAAACCAGTGCGACATTGATTCCTCTCTCGACACGCCACGTGGTCACCTGAAATTTGACATGTGGCGTGTCAGACACTGCCCCAAGGCGTGTGTCAAATTTGACGTGTCCATGTTGCGTGTCCGTGTCGCAGTGACCCCCAAAGTGCAGGGCAAGCACTGTGCCCGCGCGCGCGTGTGCACGACCGTGTGTACACGTGCCCGACACGACACGACACGACATTAAGACCTGGCACAAACATCAAAAACGTGTAAGCGAGGTTAAATACTAATTTCCTATTCAAACAAAAACTAAAAAGCACACGAAATGCCCATTGAGGCATTTCGACAAACACAATGTAAACATCACTGATACGTGCCCAAAATGGACACGAAAGGACACGAAACTTGGGAAACCCTATACCTATTGAATCAGGACACCTAGGGCTAGATGAATATGCAAATTAAACCTAGTTTTAATGGGTAGAATAGATTGTACCTATTGGTTGTTCTTCACACAAAAAGCCTCTTATAATGAGTTCTTCAAAGCCACCCCAAATTTCCAAATTGATACAAATCTGAGATTTGACTCTACCATCAGCAAGAAAACATTAATTAGATCATGATGGAAGAATTTCCAATCAAAAAGGAGGCCTATTGATTAAACTAGGAAGAAATTTAAGGAGACTCACCTATTCCCTTAAGAAATGAAGAGCTATTAAAGAAAGGGGCACAAATCCCAAAGAGGCATTATATAGGCAAGGGGGTCTCTTGGTTGGTCATAAAGTTAGGGTTAGGGTTTTGGGATTCAATCCAAGGGCTCTCATCCCATCTAGCATATTCAAAGGTCAAAATCAAGGTCCCCCTTAATCAAGTTGCAACCTAGTCATTCTAACTAGTCATGACTGACCATGACCAATTCAATTTCTAACTTAGTCTAACCATGACTAACTAGGATTAACCTAGGTTAGGTCAATTCTAGGTTAGGGCTAAAACAATCACATGGCAATTAATTAAATAATATTAAACCACACCATTTAATATAATATACATTAAATTTCAAATAATTTTAATAAATTCAAATAAATTCAAGATAACCAAATTACCCTTAAGCTAAATGTAATAAACAAAATCTCTACCCACATGGTTAGGCTCTAGGGCAGACAGTCACTACGGCTTACTAGCAAAACACCTAAAATCACAAGTCATGACTCAAGCAGTTTTTAAATTATTTTAAAAATTATTAAAATCACCAAAAATCATATTATTAAACTAATTACCATAATTAAATAATTTAAATACAAAATTTCAAAATTACCCTCATTTCAAAAACTAGGTGTTACAATCCTACCCACCTTATAAAAATTTCGTCCTCGAAATTTAAGATGGTAGCAGTCCTTCTAGGTCAAACACCCCACAATCAAAGTCTCACTCATACCGTCAGATAATCATATGCGTCTGTCCAAAATTATGATACTCAGAATCTTCGTCGTACTAGTGAGCAAGGCTACGATAATCACAGAGTCCTCGACTAAGGCACATACCTCTAGAATTATGGTATTTAAAATTTTCGTATTGCCGCATGCTTGGCAGCGAAAACCTTAAATTCCTACACCCGAGAAATACGTCCTAAATCTGACTATATGTCCTCACTATGCCAGCTAAACACGACCATCGAAGATTCTCCATTCCACAACCAAGGTGACCTAGCCCATATGATTTATCCCAGAAGAAAAAAAAACTATCATAACACAAAAACAATAGGACAGAATTGATAATCAACAAGGAACAGAAGAATCGAAATTTCAAGGCAGTTATAAGAGGCAACTGCAGAAATGGAATCAAGGAACGGAACCTGCAACTAGATCTCCAACGGCCTGAGCATCCTCGACTGTCCTGGCAAAAGATCGTCCCCGCTGGCCTCCCCTGGCCTGCTGCTGATGCTGCATGTACCTCTGCTGCTGAGTTGGTAAGGGTAATCCCGTCTGCTGGTCTACCGGAGCCCTAGCTCCTGCTCCCTGAACTGTCTGTCCTGATGACTCGGGACACTCTCTCAGACGATGATCGGATCCTCCGCAAAGCAAATATCTGCCCAACCTCTTTCGGCATTCGCCCCTGCCATGCCCTGGTCTCTTACAGAAGGGACAAATAATAACTTGCTGCTGTTCCGGGGCCTACTGCTGAATCTGTGGCTGCTGCATCTGCTGAAAGAGTACACGGCCCTGAAACTGCCGCTGCTGAAGGTAGACCCTCGACTGCTGATACTGCGGCTGGAACTGCTGCTGAAACTGTGGAGGTAGCATCTGCTGCGGATACTGCGGCTGACTCTGCAATTGGGGCACCTGCTGCTGAATCTGTAGGTGGGGCCTCTTGGCTGGGCCCGCACTACCACTGGCTCCATGAGTATCTAGCCTCCTCTTCTCCTTCAGTCCAAGATCGTCCTCCACCGTCATGGCTCCTACTAGAATCTGCTCGAAAGTGGCATCGCGGTCGCTCTTGGTATATGACTTGATTTCCCTAATCAAACCCCTGCAGAACTTCCTCGCCTTTCCGACCTCGGTAAGATCCTCGATGAATCTGCTCAAACAGCTGAACTCTCCAGCATACTCCTCAACGGTCTGGTTCTCCTGAACCAAACTCTCGAACTGCGCCTCCAGAGCACGGAGAGCTGTATCAGGAAAGAATTTCTTCTTGAATAGTTTCTTGAATGCTGCCCAAGTCTGACCGGCTGTACCAACCCTCGGGTCCGTCTGGTACCAGGTACGGGCCAAGTCCTACATCTGACTGGCGGCTGCCTCGATCTGCAATACTGCTGGTATCTGTGCTAATCTGAATATCTCCTCAATGTTCTCTATCCAATCGTCAGCGTATATGATGCCCTCTGTACCCTTGAAATCTCGGGGTCTCATCTTCTTGAAGGATTGTATGTCTGGAGTCCTCGGCTGATACGGCTGCATCTGACCTCCCTGTGGCTGAGCAGCCACTAGCTCTACTGTCGTCCTGACTAACTGATGAGTATCCTGCATGCTCTGTCGGATATCAGCAGACTGGCTCTGCTGTATCTGTTGCTGAAACTCCATGAATCGCTGGAAGAGGGTAAACATCTGAGCCGCATCTACTGTCCCTGAAGGTAACTGCTGCTGGTACAGATCTGGAATGACGGAAGAAGACCTCCGGATAGGTGGAGGTGCACTCCCAAAAGCTACAGAAGCTCCTATATGAGCAGAAATAGGGGGTGCTGTGGTCCCAGCATCCACAATCGGGTGAGGGGTGGTAGGCCTCTCACCAGCGTTTGCTGAGCCAGAGCGATGCGATCGTGTCTCAATCACCATCCTGGAGACAGATCAAACAAGGAATCAATACTGAGATAGAAACGATAGTTCAAGGGAGGACAGTTATTCAGGGAAGTATCAGAAATTTAGATAGCAGGAATTCAGTTAGAGTTTTTCCTAATGTGATTGAGTACCTCAAAATAACTCCTAATCCTACTGCAGGCTGTAGTGGTACTCTAGTTCGAATACCACTACACAAACTCGACCTGCATGGGCCACCACTAAAAATGTGTCACGACCCGCACCCGCCGTGAGGGTACGAGTACGTAACAGCGCCCAGCCTACGCCGCAGTGTCGGCGGTAGAACGCTGTTCTAGGTCATGAACTATAACTAGCTAACATGTAATACTCTCCAAAGGGAGTCCAACACAGAGGTACAACTCAATCACAAACTAAGGTAGAATGTAGCACGAATGGAAATAGATAAGAAACTCCTCAACTGAGGCACAACAGAAGAATAACAATCTCAACATCTACCAGTCCAATATCTCTAAGAATATACAACTCTGGAAATAAAACAACAGCTATACATGAAAAGAGAACAGGCTAAGCTATCTACACTAAGCAAGGGTGCCATCCTCAGTAGCTGCCTGAACCTCCCCAGGGGTCCAGGTCGCGAGTGTCATCTAGGCAAGCTCCAAAGTAAGGGGTACAGGGTTCTTCATCATCCTCTGTAAAATTTTCAACTGGTCCAGTCAGGACGGGAGCGAGCACAATACATCTCACGCAGATCATAACAGGTTAGAAAATATAAACATGCAAGAGAGTACGATACATAAAACTGAAAGAAGATACATGATGTAAACATGGAGAGAACTGTAATAGAAATATCTACTATAAGTAGAGAGCTACCAGTGACTAGTGATTTAGAGTACAAAGTCGACATGTGAACGGCTTGATTTGCACATGGCTATACTAAAGAGGTGTACATGGCTATTCTACTTTGGAATTGTTCACATGACTATTTATACTCTTCCAAACCCCAATCAATACACAAGATTCCAGACAGGTTATGTTACGCACATGATTTTCACATGAAGCCCATAGATGGGTATACATGAAGTATTCACGAGGCTCAGAGAACTGAGTGCACATGAATTCCATACGAAGGCCCACGAAGGGTGCACATGAAATATATGTTATACATGAGATTCATGGGAAACACGACCGATCATGATAGCACATGAGAGTACACAAGCAAGCACGAACGAGCATGAAGCACATGATAAACATGGATAACAGGAGAGCGAGAAATACACGATGTACATGAAACACATGGCACAATGTATCCGATGCTCCCAAGGGGGATAACATCTCAAGCAAGGATCCATATAGTATCAATCCATGATAATGTCGTGACAGCATCAAATAAGGTAAACTAGAGCAGGAATATAATTCTAAGCAAGTTATGAAATGATCAGAGAATGTACTCGCCTGTATCTGAGTGTCCAGATGAAATGTACTGTCCGAGGAGAGGTGTTTGGCTCCTAATCAGAACAGCACAGGTCACAACAAGTCTAAAATGATATAATGAAGTCCTACTATGCATTCTACATGATTCTAGGTCAATCTAGGCCCAAGTCAACTCTTGGTCAACTCTGGTCTACTCTAGAAGTCAAACTAGGTCAAACTAGTCTAGTCTAAGTCTAACAAGACTACACAAGTCTAATCTAGACTCTACACTGACACACAGTCGCACCCATAGGCTAAGAGCCTAGGCCCTAGGTTACACTATGCCTATAATATATATTACATAATCACATGACAATATTCAAATCTAAAATACAACAAATATTGATATATATATTATAATATAGAATACACTAGCATATAGGCTACCTATATTCATATCACACATGTACTTATATAATACATATATATACTAGTACACACACATGCATATATTATATTTATACTCTATATATATACATAGGCATGTATAGGGAAACATATGTGTGTGTGGGATGTGAGTGAGAGTGAGGCATGAGTGTGTGACACTTGTGTGTGATATAGACATGGCATGAGGGGGGGTGTGTTAGGCATGAGTGTGTCACTGGAAAACAAGGCAATAGAACTGTGTAAACTAGAATGGGAAGCAATATTGTTAGACAATATAAAACAGTGGCTATATCAATGTAAAAATCAGTGGTATAAGAATGGGTTATTCCCAGGAAATAGAAATCATTACAATGCAGTTCTCATAAAGGAAGGGAAATCAGTTTGGCAATTGGAAAACAGGGACCTCATTCTCAGTTCAAATAAAATCACATCAACAACATAATCATTCAATACAATTCAAGGGAATAAATCTCAGGTTTAAAGTTCAGGGAAAAATCAGTGACTTGAATGAAAACTCCGTTAAAGAGGGAGCTATCCCCTTCAAATCAGTCCATAGGAGAACCCAATCCATCTCAGATTGAGTCCTACATAACACCCAGAAATCTCAGTTCAAATGAACACACAAATCAGTTGGAAAATACAACTTAGGAAATAAAATCAGTCCAAGTGTTCTCAGGTTTGAGTGGTAGGGAAACCAATTCAGGTTTTAGATAACCTTTCTCCCCCCATTTAAATACTGAAACTACAAAACAAGGCATGGGAATCACATCCCAGGAAAAAGAGGAAAATCCAGTTCAAGTAATAAGGAAAACTGAAAATACTATTACATGGAACTCAAACATACATCAAAGTTAAAGAAGAGTAATTCTCAGATTTTGTACTCACATTTCAGGTTTATAATCCAAATCAAATTTCAGTTCAAAGCCTTTTACAACTAAACATGAAAATCAGTTTGCAGTCTCTCATTGAAATCAATTAATGTGAACAACATTGAACTAATAAAAAGGAGAATCAATTAACAAGTAGCAAATGGTTCAAATTCGTTCTCAGGTTTTAACTTATGTGTGTGTGTGTGTATGGAGTGTAATGAACATGGCAGCTCAGTTTTTCATGTGTGTGGAATGTGTGTCTCAGGTATCAATATCAGGATTCATTCTCAATATATGCAAGGAAAGGAAATCTCAGATTTTGTGGAGTGAAGTGTGTCATTTAAGCCTAGGCATGTGTGTGAACATCTCAAGAGTGTGTAACAGGGAACAACATCTAGAGTTCAGTCCATGGGAAAAAAACAGTGTAATGTGCTTCAGTCATCTCAGGTTCTCAGTTCTCAACAGTTTGAATCCCAAACCAAATGCCAAATCGAACTAAGATACTTCACTTTCCTACATTAACAACTTGTAGGAATAAATTGCAGTTGAAAACATCATCCCTAAAACAGAAAATTAAAAGGTTTAGAACTGGAAATCAATGTATCAGTTATTTGAACTTAAACAAAATGTCAATAACTCTTTCACAAAACCAAAGGCAATTTCGAATGAACAATCTTAGCTAATCATGCATTACAAACAGGTGGGAGATTAACAGGGACTGAACATCAAATTAACAGGGAGTTTTAGTGAAGAATAAACTGGAAAAAAACAAGTATCAGTGAAGTGACAGTGTTCAACAGGAAATTCGAAATTTTGAAATCAAAATCATATCTAAATACCAAACAAAGGGTTGGTACTAAGTGTCACACATGTGAGGGTACTGTAGGGTGTCCTCGTGTCCAGGAATTGGACAAGAATTGTGTCTAGAATACAACATGAACACAGAACCAAACAGTGCACTATTAAGCATCGTGCACGCGTGCACGTGCGTATAACACGCGACACACAACACGACACGACACGTGGATGTGCACCTAGGTTCGCCTAGGGTAGGGCTAGGGTGTCATCACCCTGAATCCCCGTGTCGAGTCGCACGGAAGTGTCGAAACACGCGTATCAGAACGCTGCACACACGCGACACTGCACAGTGAAGAAACCAGTGCGACATTGATTCCTCTCTCGACACGCTACGTGGTCACCTGAAATTTGACATGTGGCGTGTCAGACACTGCCCCAAGGCGTGTGTCAAATTTCACGTGTCCATGTTGCGTGTCCGTGTCGTAGTGACCCCCGAAGTGCAGGGCACGCACTGTGCCCGCGCGCGCGTGTGCACGACCGTGTGTACACGTGCCCGACACGACACGACACGACACTAAGACCTGGCACAAACATCAAAAACGTGTAAGCGAGATTAAATACTAATTTCCTATTCAAACAAAAACTAAAAAGCACACGAAATGCCCATTGAGGCATTTCGACAAACACAATGTAAACATCACTGATACGTGTCCAAAATGGACACGAAAGGACACGAAACTTGGGAAACCCTATACCTATTGAATCAGGACACCTAGGGCTAGATGAATATGCAAATTAAACCTAGTTTTAATGGGTAGGATAGATTGTACCTATTGGTTGTTCTTCACACAAAAAGCCTCTTCTAATGAGTTCTTCAAAGCCACCCCAAATCCCCAAATTGATGCAAATCTGAGATTTGACTCTACCATCAGCAAGAAAACATTAATTAGATCATGATGGAAGAATTTCCAATCAAAAAGGAGGCCTATTGATTAAACTAGGAAGAAATTTAAGGAGACTCACCTATTCCCTTAAGAAATGAAGAGCTATTAAAGAAAGGGGCACAAATCTCAAAGATGCATTATATAGGCAAGGGGGGTCTCTTGGCTGGTCATAAAGTTAGGGTTAGGGTTTTGGGATTCAATCCAAGGGCTCTCATCCCATCTAGCATATTCAAAGGTCAAAATCAAGGTCCCCCTTAATCAAGTTACAACCTAGTCATTCTAACTAGTCATGACTAACCATGACCAATTCAATTTCTAACTTAGTCTAACCATGACTAACTAGGATTAACCTAGGTTAGGTCAATTCTAGGTTAGGGCTAAAACAATCACATGGCAATTAATTAAATAATATTAAACCACACCATTTAATATAATATACATTAAATTTCAAATAATTTTAATAAATTCAAATAAATTCAAGATAACCAAATTACCCTCAAGCTAAATGTACTAAACAAAATCTCTACCCACATGGTTAGGCTCTAGGGCAGACAGTCACTACGGCTCACTAACAAAACACCTAAAATCACAAGTCATGACTCAAGCAGTTTTTAAATTGTTTTAAAAATTATTAAAATCACCAAAAATCATATTATTAAACTAATTACCATAATTAAATAATTTAAATACAAAATTTCAAAATTACCCTCATTTCAAAAACTGGGTGTTACAAGTACACTCACTAAACACACCCCACTAGGTCCAAAACTCTCAAATCTGACATCTCGTATCCTAACTTATACTAACTTATAAGCTAACATCTACTAACAAGTCCTAACTAACAAATACCTAACAACTTGGTAGCAAACTCTATCTAATAAGGGCTAACTAATATATAGGGATCGCTAAATGGAAGGGGGCTGAATTCTAAAGGAAAATGGAGATTAAACGGATTAAAACTAAAGGCTTAAAAGCTTAATAAGCTGTCAATAAGCTGCTGCTGAAAACTTGTTGCTTATTGTACTGCTTTCAAAAGCTGCTGCTGCTTTTCACTGCTTATCTCTGCTTTTGCTTATTGCTTATCAATCTCTTATATATATATATATATATATATATATATATATATATATATATATATATATATATATATATATATATATATATATATATATATATATATATATACAATCAATAATAAAAATACTTGTATAAATATTATGAAATGGAGAAAAATATAATGACAAGCAATAACACATCTCTAACATATAAAAATCTAATATTAAAACATGTATTAAATTATTTAAACACAAGTTTCCAATATTGGGGGTTTCCCACATGGACACAAAACACAACTAGGACACTCCGAATAGCTCCAAATGGATACGAAATAGACACAAATGGAGACACAACTATGGAGGTTATTCCTATGGGTTCAAATAAATCCTAAATGCTTGTAGGGATGAAATAGAGAAGAGATTATACCTCCCGGTTGATCGAAATAAGAAAACTCCTCCCGATATGACATCGAAACGTAGATACCTCCAAATGGACACGAACCAAAGCCAAATCCTCCCAAACTTGGCTAGCACCCTCTTTTCATAGGGTAGAGAAGAAATAAAGAAGATTTGATGGAAGAATAGATTGATTTGGAGATAAAATAAATGGTGGTTGCTCTCAAAATTTGGGGAAGAACAAGAGAGAGAAATTTGTGGATAGAAATGAAATGAAGTGACTCACCCCCCTATCCCTATTGTGGCCGGTCCTACGGGGGCTTTTGTCCCTATTAGCTAATGTCTAAAATGTCCTCCATCTATCCCTAATTGATTTAATTAAAATAGGTTTTAGGTTGAGGCTAAATTAGTCTAGTTTTAAATCTCTAATTAACAAAACCTAGTCATAAATAATTAGTCTAATATACTAACTAAAATATTGTCATGTGTGGGTCATGTCTAACTAATAAGTGGGTCCCACTAAAGTCAAAGCTACCACGGGTCTCCGATACAAGTCAGATTGAGTTAAAATTCGAACCCGACTCAAATAACCCCAAAACAATATCATAAATAATAAAATAAATTTTAAAATTATTCAAAAATGAAAAATAACAAAAATACCCCTATTTTTGAAAACTGTGGGTGACAAATCTATCCACCTTAAAAAAATTTGTCCTCGAAATTAAAACAAAGCAATCACAGAAAAACACATGCAGAAAATAATCCCTCTCAAATACTTTCAAAAAAATTCAACAAAATAAAATCTCTTAAGGCACAATAACACTTGCAAATAAAAACTGTTACGTGTCCGACACGGACACGAAACCAACACAAAATCTCACCTATCAAAAGCCAAATCAACAATCACCAATGCAATAATGTCAAAAATAAATCAAAGAGGTCCAATGACCAAAATACCCTTGGGCCAGAAATGACACTAAAAATATCCTAATCACATGGTTAGGCTCTAGGTCAAACAGTCCTTAGGTTTTCACTAGCAAAACATCAAAATTGCAAGTCATGGCTTAAAATTTTATAATGATTAAAATCTCCAAAATCAAAGCATGAATTAACTCACAATAATTAAATGACTAAAATTATAACATTTAAAATACTCTCAATTAGAAACTGAGTGCTACAAGTCTATCCACCTTAAAAAAAATTCATCCTAAAAAATTAAGGTGGTAGTGCTCCTTATAGGTCAAACACCCCACCAACAAAATCTCAAAATCATGCAGTTCGATAATCATATGCGTCTGTCCAAAATTATGATACTCAGAATCTCCGTCATGCTAGTGAGCAAGGCTACGATAACCACAGAGTCCTCGACTAAGGTACACACCTCTAGAATTACGGTATTTAAAATTTTTGTATTGCCGCATGTTTGGCAGCGAAAACCTTAAATTCTCACACCCAAAAAATACGTCCATAATCCGACTATATGTCCTCACGATGCCTACTAGCATGACCCTAGAGGATTCTAAAATCTTATAATCGAGGCGACCTAGCCCATACGACTTATCTCAGAAGAAAATCACATCACGAGAATAAAAATTTTATCAAACGATCAAGGAACAGATGGAATCGAATTTCAAGACAGTTATAAGGAGGCAATACGGAAATGAGATCGAAAGATTGGAACCTGCAATCTGCCCTGCTACTGCCTGAGTGCCCTCAACTGTCATGGCGAAAGCACGCCCCTGCTGGCCTCCTCTAGCCTGCTGCACTCTGTCCTGGCCTCTTCGGATTCCAGTAGCGTAGAAATCCCTCAGCTGGTGGTCGAGCGCCCCACAGTATAGACATACGCCCAACCTCTTCCTACAGGTCTTCCGACTGTGTTCCAGCTTTTCGTAAAAGCCGTACTGAGTAGTCTCCCTCTGGCCCTATCCCTGGTACTGGTAGGCACGTGCTGGTGCCTGCTGAATCGGTAACTGAGGCTGCTGCTGAATCTGTCTTTGCTGGAAGAGAGGGCGCTTCATCGGCCCCGTACTAGAGCTCGCACCAAGAACATCATTGCCCCTTTTTGGCTTGAGGCCGAAGTCCTCCTCTGCTATCTGCGCCTCCATCAGTATATGCTCGAAGGTCGCATCACGTTGCCCAGAAGTACGAGTGCGAACTGCATGAATAAGACCCCTCTGGAACTTGCGGGCCTTATACCCCTCATCCTGGATTAGATCTGGTGTAAACCTATTCAGACGGAAGAACTCCGCTGTATACTCGTCCACCGACGAGTTCCCTTGCACCAATCCGACGAACTGTCCTTCCAGAGCTGTCAAAGCCACATCGGGGTAGAACTTTTCCTTGAAGAGCCACCTGAAGTTCTTCCATGTCAAACCTCACACTGACGTACGAGGATCCATGTGAAACCACATTAAGGCGATGTCGAAGAACTGACTCACCGCAGCTGTGACCCATAGTCCCCTCGGAACCTCTACTAACTCAAGGCTCCTCTTGACGTCCTCCAACCAGTCATCTGCATACAGGATACCCTCGATACCCTTGAAGTCCCACGGGTTCATCTTCCTAAAATCTAGGCATGTGTCAGGCCTCCTCTGACCCTACTGCTGAACTGGGGCATCCTGAACTATACCCGGTACAACCCTTTCTACTGCTGCCATCGCCAGATAGTGGGAGTTCTCCATGCTCTACCATAACACCTCTGTTTGGCGATGCTGTGCCTCGACCTGGGCCCTCTGGGTCTACAATATCTGCTGTAGAAGGGCCATCATCTGCTGTGCATCAGTCGGCAGCGGAGGCTGCAGAGGAAGAGTCTCAGGAATGACTATGGACGATCCCGCTGTTGGAGGTAGAAGACCTCCTGGAAATGCCGTTGCTACTCCTGCCTGAAGGGCAGGAACTGAGGCTGCTGCTCTCTCGACTGCTACTCCCGTAGTCGGAGATGGAGGGCCTACTGGATTGGACCTCTCTAGAACTGCACTAGGCCCTGCTGCCTGAGAACGAGTCACTGTCATCCTGAAGACGAATTGAACCCAAGAGATCAATATGGCACAAGATAAGATATTATCAAAGGAGAACAATTGAATTCAAATGCAAGAAGAGTTGTCATGGCAATCAAAAGATCAGAATTTTTCCTAAAATATGATTGAGTAACTCCTATCATATTCTAGATCCTATGTCCTAGTCGCAGGCTCGTAATTAGTACTCTAAGTCGAGCACCATTACGAAATCGCACTAATTGCGACACTGACCTGCGTGGGCCACCACAAAAACGTGTCATGACCTGCACCATGATTAGGGGCACTAGTACGTAGTTACGTCCAGCCTACGCCGCAGAATTAGCGGTAGAACGCTGTATAGGTCGTCTATAAATACTATAACTAAACAGTATAAAGGTACCTGTACAGTATATACACTACGAATGGAGGTGATATAACAAATATAGTCTCAATCACAAGATAAAACTAAGGTAGATAGCACAGAAAGGAAATACATGAAAACATGAAATGAGTTCAACATCCAACACAGCTAGAGAGAAACAAACAACATCATAGAGTCACAAAATATAAATATAAGCTACTACAGTCTAAAAGTACTAGCTGGATCGCAGTCCAGACAAATCTAACTAAGCTATACTACTCTGGGTATGCAAAGTCTAGTGGCTCAACTAACAGGCCACAGTCCTGGCCTAAGTCTCTATCTGTCTCGACCCCATAGTAGGTCGAGCAGCCTGCCTCAGAAACATCAGTAATATGTCAATGGTATCCTATCAAAAAAATGAGCAAGTACAAACACTAACAGCAGTTCCATATGAATTGACAAATTCTATAAGAGACAGTATAATGAAATACAAGATAAAGATATGGGATGACTTGGGAGCCATTCAATAGCCGAGCTACAACCCGTAAACCAAACAAGGACCAGGGTTGTAACCCTTCTCCCGAACAAAACCTAGCCTCCAATCAAAGTATAACATAAGAGCATGTAGAATATGTAAAATATAAGACAAAATCAATAGAAAATATATATCAAGATGTGAGTACTGAATAGGACGATAATATATATATATATATATATATATATATATATATATGATGACTTAGAAACTATTCGGAAGCCGAGTTACAACCCTTAAACCAAACAAGGACCGGAGTTGTAACCCTTCTCCCGAACAAAACTTAGCCTCCTATGATAAATAAATATAAAAATATGACTTGAATTATTAGAGAATTACGTGATCGGCTTGGGAAATTACGGGACATGCTATCCACTTGGCCCGACGATCACATAAAAATCTGGAAAGGGTCATGCCGGCCAACCTGGATAACGAGCACATGAATAAGATCTCGCTACACTCTACGTGAGGTGAGAGTGACGCAAGCACATGAATATAGTGACATGAAGCTTTGATCACATAGCCCCTAATAATTCCCTACCCCCGAATAGTGTAATGGATCTGGACATGACACGTCATGACACGGGATTCAAAAGCAGGGGGCCAGCCTACTCCCAAATCGATGTCTACACAGTACATAAAATAAGAATATCGTATACCAATATACCAAGAAAGTCCAGGAATAACATCTCATGTCATGATCCAACATATACTAGTCCGTGAACTATCATGACTGAAAATCGAGTAAGACACTACAACTGAATCGGATATAGCAGATATCAAGACAATGAAAACTATCAGTAAATGTACTTTCCTGTGGTCTTGAGATGATAAAGAGAACAGATGCTCAGAGTAATCACAGACCTAAAGATGAGATACCATGAGTCAACAGGGTTTAATAAAAAAGAAAGCTAATCTAGTCATGATATCCAAGTCTAAGTCAAAAATAGGTCAAAATAAGTCACACCAAGCTAAACTAGGTCATACTAGATCATACTGAGCCAAACTAGGTCACACTAGGATAACCAAGGTCAAACAAAGTCACAAGAAGTCTATCCAAGTCAAACTAGGTCAATCTGGGACAAGGGTTGACTTACAGTTGACTTTTGGTCAAAAAATCAACTTTGGTCAACTCTGGTCAACACTGAGTCAACCCTGGGTCAGTCCTAGGTCAAACTAGTCAAATGTTGACTAAAGTTGACTTTCAGTCAACTGGCCAACTCTGGTTTGGTTTTGGGTCGATTCTAGGTCATGCGTTGACTTGAAGTTGACTTTCGGTCAAAAAGTCAACTCTTGGTGAACGGGGGTCAAGACTAGCCTAAACTACTCTCATCTAGTCATTACCTACCAAGATAACCTATTTCTAACCCCATCTAGCAATCAGAAATCCAATACCTTATATTACCCAATATCCTAACATTTACCCTTTACAAGGTATACCCGATACCTTGCCCATTACAAAGGAAATCCCGCTAATCCTCAAGATACTAGCCTAGGCTCCTTAGGGTAGCTAGATACTATCCTATCTAAGGTTTACCTACCAAGAAATCTGGGTTTTCTAGACATCTAATCCATCTTATGGTCATGTTAGTTATCTCAAAATTATCTTAAAGTATCATGAGACACCCTATAGTATCTTGAGATATCACTCTCCTAACATTATCCAACTGTATTAGCTCTATTAGGATACTAACTTATCTAATACACTCACTAAACAAACCCCACTAGGTCCAAAGCTCTCAAATCTAACATCTCGTATCCTAACTTATACTAACTTATAAGCTAACATCTACTAACAAGTCCTAACTAACAAATACCTAACAACTTGGTAGCAAACTCTATCTAATAAGGGCTAACTAATATATAGGGATGGCTAAATGGAAGGGGGCTAAATTCTAAAGGAAACTGGGGATTAAACGGATTAAAACTAAAGGCTTAAAAGCTTAATAAGCTGTTAATAAGCTGCTGCTTATTGCACTGCTTATGTTGCTGCTTGCAAAAGCTGCTGCTGCTGCTGCTGCTTTTAAAAGCTGCTACTGCTGCTTTCTGCTGCTGCTGCCGCAAGCTGCTGCTTTTTACTGCTTATCGCTACTTTTGCTTCTTGCTTATCAATCTCTTATATATATATATATATATATATATATATATATATATATATATATATATATATATATATATATATATATATATATTTTATATATATATATATATATATATATATATATATATATATATATACAATCAATAATAAAATTACTTGTATATATATTATGAAGTATGGAGAAAAATGTAATGACAAGCAATAACACATCTCTAACATATAAAAATCTAATATTAAAACATGTATTACATTATTTAAACATAAGTGTCCAATATTGGGGGTTTCCCACATGGACATAAAATACAACTAGGACATTCCTAATAGCTCCAAATGGATACGAAATGGACACAAATGGAGACACAACCATGGGAGTCATTCCTATGGGTTGAAATGAATCCTAAATGCATGTAGGGATGAAATAGAGAAGAGATTATACCTCCCGGTTGATCGAATCTAAGGAAACTCCTTCCGATACGACACCGACACGTAGAGACCTCCAAATGGACACGAACCAAAGCCAAATCCTCCCAAACTTGGCTAGCACCCTCTTTTCATGGAGTAGAGAAGAAATGAAGAAGATTTGGTAGAAGAATAGATTGATTTGGAGATGAAATCAATGGTGGTTGCTCTCAAAATTTGGGGAAGAACAAGAGAGAGAAATTTGTGGATAGAAGTGAAATGAAGTGACTCACCCCCTATCCCTATTGTGGCCACCCCTGTGGGGTGTTTTGTCCGTATTAGCTAATGTCTAAAATGTCCTCCATCTATCTCTAATTGATTTAATTAAAATAAGTTTTAGGATGAGGCTAAATTAGTCTAGTTTTAAATCTCTAATTAACAAAACCTAGTCATAAATAATTAGTCTAACATACTAACTAAAATATTGTCATATGTGGGCCATGTCAAACTAATAAGTGGGTCCCACTAGAGTCAAAGCTACCCCGGGTCTCCGATACAAGTCGGATTGAGTTGAAATTCGAACCCGACTCAAATAACCCCCCAAAATAATATCATAAATAATAAAATAAATTTCATAAATATTCAAAAATGAAAAATGATAAAAATACCCCTGTTCTTGAAAACTGGGGGTGACAGGACCATCCTATTTTCTTCCTGATCTGAGGCTACTATAGCACTGCTATCGATCGTTGTAGGAAGACTTTTGGGACCATCATATTTGCTCCCTGATCTGAGACAAGTAAAGCATTGTGCTCGATCGTTGTAGGGAGACTTCTGAGACTCATCCTGTCCATTAGCCCTGGGGGACTGGACGTGAGTGGTTCTGTATAACTTTCCATTAGGAGCCCGTATAACAGTTAACGGTGTCCGCTGACGGTCAGCAGCATGGACAGTTGATCGGGCATGTTGAGCCCATACTGCCCTAGACTTCTTTGACTTAGCACCCGAAGGTGCGTAGTAGGAAGAGTCCAAATTGGAAGGAGGGAAGGAAAGTTGGTGCCCTTTTTCAAAGAAGGGAAGGGGACTCTATATATAGAATGGAGTGAGCCCTTTCTTCTTTTCCTTTTTGATGTGGGACTAAAAGCAAAATCCTCTTTTCCATGCTTCTACAGCCGTGTTGGCAGCGGTAGCGTTGGCCGGAGGCAAATGATATGCCAGCCGTATAATAAATATACATAAGCTGTAAATGTAGTATAAATACGGCCACTAATCTCATCCACAAAATAAAAAATAATGCTTTTATAGAATCAAATATGAAATATCATTTTACATGTTGCTGGATGGAGACAAATCCACTACCAACATGAAACTTAGAGAGAAAGAAATAACAAAATGAAGAATACAAGTAACAAGCATGATCTAAGAGCATGTCATCTTCGATAGAAAGGAGAATATCACGATCTTGGCTAGAACTCTAGTAAAAAGTCAAGAAAAACATACACACCTGGAGAGATCACCAGGTCCTCAGAGAGACGTAACAATATACAAAAAAATATGCCATATAACTGAATATAAACTGCTCAACAATAAGTCGATCGGATCATAACATGGTCCAATACTTCACCCTTGAATTAGTGTACCATCCCACCAACCAAACAAGGACAAAAGATGGCACTCTAATCTAGATAAAGTATCTAAGTATGCCATAAATCTGATATAGTATTCGGACCATAACAAGGTTCAATATTTTATCATCGAAGCAGTAAACCACACCTAAAACCAAACAAGGACAAGGTGTGGCACACTAGTTCACGACAAAATACTATTCCAAGCCACAATTAGGTATAAGTACACAAATAAAAAAGTATATATATCTAAATGGGTAAGGTAGCCTAACCAGTCTATGTGAATGCAATTTAAGAACAAACTTCAAATGCATGGGCTCTCTGGCTAAAAATTGGATCAACATAGTCCCTACTTGGGCACCAGGGGCCTAATAGTATAACGTCCAGCGAAGAGATAGTGGTCGTCAGTAATAGTAATAACATAATACTTCATAGAATGTCAGTGGCCGTCAATAGCAGTAAAGGGACGTCAACCCGCATCTCTGGTGGAGCATACGATCACAAAGGTAATGTGCATGGTAGCCCATACACTAAAAAAATGTCCTCCCTACCCTATGCCTATATATGTTATATCCACAACACATGTAACCCCTATTAACCGCTAAGTTAAACTAATCATGCAAATACTATTAGCAGTTAATTCTATCGCACGGTTATGCGTACCAATGGCCATTCAGCTATGCAAGTCCGAGATCTATATGCGACTCGCGACTTCGTAGCACAAACGTGTCAAGGCTAATGAATGCAACACAAGCAAGGGATGGTCTCTTAAATATAGGTCAAATGTGCTTAGAAATAAACAAGTAGCGAAAAACAGAACTAAATAGTAAACTGTATCTACTAGTGATTTAGAAGAGAATTTATATTATAGGAAATAAATATAAAGAAATAAATGCATGCAATATGATGAGCTAAGTAATAAACAGTAATGGCAAGGTAGCTTGCCTAGTGTGGTGTGATGATCATGACAGCACAGAATTTGACTTCAAAGTTAAAACTTCACAAGATGGCCTCTGATGATGGCACAAACTGTCCAGAACAGTCCAATTAGATAGGGTCGATATAAGGAAGTCTAATTTTCGCAAAAGAATAGGATATGTGTGATTAGTCATGGACATGATGATAATCGAAGGAATTGGACAAATAATACATATACGATTTTAGAAAAATATTTATAATACTTAAAAAATAGAGTTTTATTAGTTGAAATAATTTTTCGTAAATACTTGAAAATAATTTATATATAACAATTTGGAAACTATATTTTATTAGTCCAAAATGTTTTTAGGCAAAAAACTACATTTGATCAAGAACTATATTTAAAAATATTATAAATATATATTTAAGGTCAAACTATGTTTGAAAGAAATAGCTAGAATACTATAGTAAAATATTATTATTTCTAAGTCAAAATCATATATAAAAGAGTACCATAATATGATTTTGAAAATACATATATTAATAATAAATATAATATTAATATTATTAGACCAATGAATATACTAACTGACATATAACAAAATAATATTAATTATAATAGTTGATATAACAGTGTATATATATATATATATATATATATATATATATATATATATATATATATATATATATATATATAATATAATATAATATAATATAATATACTATAATAACAATAATAATAAAAATAAAAGCAGCAGAAATATATGTTGTTCTTCTCCCCAAATCACATAGAGAGGAGAGAGAAGAGTAAAATTTAGAAAATAATGGAGAAAGAAGGAAAGAGAGGAGGAATTATGTGAGAATATAACAGAGGGAGAAAGAGAAAGAGAGATCTAGGGAGAGAGCAAGAGAGGAGTGTCACGCCCTAGTTCCAAAATACTTAGGAACCCAAGACATGAGCATGCGAGTTGTACAACTAGAATAAGTATTTCCAATTTAATTGACCTATCCTAATCGTAGTACGTTGAATCCTACAACTACAATACAACAGTCACAGGTAATCTAATATCTCCACATCAACAACATAACAATATAATCTCATCCACAGGATAGCAACATCAACACAGAAGATACATAATAATGTCTGACTGCAATAGAAATAGAAATAAGTCTGAATATCCAAATACAGAATCTGTCTTCAATAACCAAGTTTGGTGGAAATATATCCATGGAAATAAAGATACAATATTGGAAATAATAAAGTACTAAAATAATAAAATAGTCAGGACATAGCTAGCTAGATAAAATGACCATAACTCTAATCAACTGTCAACCCCTGGATTAGGAAAACTCCTCGGGCACAATCTCTCTGTCCTCTGCAAGAAATCCAAACTTGATACATAGTCCATAAAATGTACGATAAAGGTGCTTGTATGGATCAGAGAAAGAACTAGGTCCTCAGAGGGACGTAACTGTAACGACCCGCTCTGCCCTAGTGAAAGGCCGATTGAAACGGCGAGTGCAATGACTCAAATGAATCATTGACTCAAAGAGTTGTGCTGACCCGATGAAGTATCAATGTGAATCGATACAAGAATTACGTTGGCCCTTCAGAAGCATCCAGACTTAGACTTTCAAAGGGATGCTCAGAGTCTCGCTCGGCCGATGCGATCATCGCTAAGGTAGATGGCTCCGATGAACCTGTCTTTGCTTAGCCTAGACACATAATAATACGGACAATATTGCTAGAATCGCTAGGCGATAACCCTTGCATGATAATAAAAGAACTAAACGCACCTAGCTAAGAGAATAATCCTATCTTGTATGCTTGTGTAGAACATAGAAATGAACTTGGAATATTACTTGAACCTTCGCACCGCACTCCACGCTCATGCCAAGGCACAGCTTACGATCGATTAGATTTCCTTACGTGCACAATAAATGCATGAATTGCTTGTCACTTAGAACGTACTACAACTTGAAACACTAAACAATAAATGGTTCACTGAAATGAGGCAAGAAGACTATCAAATAGTCGTTCCAAGTAGAGTAATAGAAACATTGAAAGGTTTCGAGACGGTTGGATCGCCAAGGCAGTTCCCATACAAGGTGCTGCATAATCAATGAATGATGATTGAATGAATAAACGAATGAACGAATGAATAAGTGAATGAATGTATGAATGAACGATCGAATACATAATGAATGAAAGAAAAGAAAGGTATGACTGGGACGTGCAACGGGGCTCGCTACCCATGCTGTACGGATGCCACCGCCAACCTAGTCGGTAATCGACTATGGCTTAAAGACAGCCTATGGCTTAAAAACAGCCCGTTAAGTTAAAAATGAGAAGACAATACGAAATGGTCGTGGACAACTCGTGCATGAAGGAAAGAAGTGAATAAGGATTCCAAGGAACGATTAGATAAATCGTGTCGGCCTAGACAGAATCATGTCTTACGGACGGCTTGGGTGCGGGCTCGGGCACCTAAGAAATGTAAGTCGGGTATTGCGTGGCCTATTAGGGTGTACCAGCCATCAATGACTGATAGGGAACCACGATACCAAATGAATAGTCCAAATGGCTTGTGGTGCCAACGACCGGTGTATATAGATTAAGTTGGCTCGATTGTGGCAATCCGCGTGTGAGACCTTGCATTGAAACAAGTAATCTAAGAAATCTGAACAACAGAGTAATTGAATAAAACTTGTCTGAACTAAAATTGAGAATAAAACATCTCGACAAAACATGAGTACTTGTTCAACTGCGATTAAAACATGCCCATGACGCTTATAAATGTTTATGCAATTCCGTTGAATCCTTTTATAAAATATTTTGGCTAATTTGGTTTACCTTGGACAGGGAAGATCGTATGGTAAGTTGCGTATGATATTCATATGCGACACTTGATATCGGTAACACGGGATATGCTTTATAGTATATGGCATAAAACTGATCCTAAGGCAAGATTAGAAAGACAACAACTGATAGATGGTGCATGAAATTAAATCAAACGTGTTTGGTAATGATAGCGAGTTGGGCGAGCTAGCCTCTCCACCAGTGCATAACAGTGTACTGATAACCATAGTCTGCCTACAGGGGGCAGGAGAACCTCGTCAGGTGCGGAGTCTTCCCATATGCGTGCTAAGGCACGGAGCAAACTCTGAAGCCTTGGAATGTCGGAAAAGAGCCGAAGCACCATATACATGACATAATGTGTTGGAACATCGTTATGCATAATCCCATGTTGTAAGCCGCTTGGCACGCCTTTTATGCTTCGAGAGAGAGAGAGAGCTTGAGCGATTTGTAATCTCGGCCTAGCGCCGCTTGTATTACTTCGTGAATATCAATAAAGGGCTTGATTTTGTGTCTACTTGTGTTCATTTACTTTTTGCTACAAATGGGGACACTTAGTACGACTCTGCGGCCTAGCTTTTAATCGGCCGTTTCAGAACCTGGCCTTGCGTGAGCGTAACCTAGGCTCATGTGGCATCATATCTTAGCGAGGACGATCGGTCCCCTGGGACCGGAGCATGATAGATTGGTATTAGAGCACAACTTTACGTCCTTGGACTTCATATCGATTCTTTCTATTTGAAAGCTCGATCGTGGATATACGCTCTCTCTCATTGTTCCTGGGGATGTTCCATACAATAAGTATGATACTTTCAAAAGCTCGTACAAGTATTCAGTTGAACAGGATCGATATACGAAGGCCTTTATGCCAAACTGTGTCCGACTCGAGTTGAAAGGAAACCATGCTAAAGTTAGCAAATGGTGTGCGTGCCTAAATGACCTTACACTGACAATAGCGAACGAGTGTATGAGACCGTAGTACAGTTCGAACGGAATGGCTATGCACATATCCTTTTGGCTAAGTTGTGCCGAGTATCATGCACCTAGACCTTCTGGTGCGAGTGAGTTGCAAGCGAGATTGAATATCGCTCGGACAAGAATAAGTTAGACTTATAGTCTGTATCGATAGAGACGCTATCGGACCGAATGCTAAGACGAACACGGGAATGGTTCTTACATTTTGAGGAACGGTCGGACGTATATTCGAACGTGTCGATTGTGAATCGAATGATTATTTCGAGGATTGTAGAATGACTTGACCCCGAGTGGTATATGCAATAGTCTCGAAGAAGAATAAGAATGAGTTTCGACGATTAGTCGAGTGGCTCGAACCTTGAGTGATGTATAGACCGTAGTTAAAAATTGTTCAAGCAAAATTAAGGATTTACAGATAGCAACGAGTATATCAGTAAACGGTGTTATCGTATAAAGTCTTGGAACGAGTAACGCTTAGTTGGTCATGATTTTGAGAGTCTCAAACGAGATAATGTTCGAACGATTTGTGAATATGTAGTACAAAATATAAAAAAATTGAATATAGATTCAAAAAGGTGAAACAAATGGATGTCTTGGTCGAGAAAACTTGGTGGATCGTACGTGCGATTTCGGAATAGTCGAATGGATTAAAACTTAAGTCGAGGTAAAATACTCATAGATGAGATCGAAGATAGCACGATTGGAAGATAGCGTGCATGAACGTTGGTTTGGAGATACAAAAATGACTAAGAATTTGGAATAGATGTTGCTTAATGACATGAGTTAGCATAAAACGATGCAAATTAAGGAATTATGTTACATGACTCGAATTTCATAGCAAAGGAATATTGTCAGGTTATGTACATCATCGATGGTATTAAGGCGTATCAAAGATCAATATATGATAACTCGGGGGTACTCTGATGCAAAGAATGATGATCGTGTAAAAATGTTATTGTTTCGATGGATGCTATGCTTGAGATTTTGATAGAAATAAATGTTTGGATGAAAGGAAAGCGTCTTGATTGTTCGTTGATAAAAAAAACGTTGCCGATCTTGTCTTGTGCGAGTGCAACTCCAGTCTCGCGCATGCATCACATCAAATTTTGGGTGGTCATTCCGCATGAGCGTTGATATGGTGATTCATGTCCAGCGGGAACGATCGAACTCGAAAGATCAATGCGTGGCAATTTGGATTGCTTCTACTTGTGGTTTGATGCGAAGGTGAATTCGAGGATTGTTCGGACTTGCAATTGATAATTGAGTAAACTTAAGGATTGAGTAGATCCAAACTGCGTATCGAGAATAAATTAGTCTAGACTCAATGCAAGAGTTACACCCCGATGAGGATGATTATCCTACAGGAGCATTGGCATGGTGATTTCATGTCCACCGTGGATAATTAGACTTGTATGAGATCAGGATGTGACATATTGCTATGCTAGATGTAATCCCCCAAAATTTTGGAAGATTTTTTTCTTTTTATATTACATAAATATTTAGTTGTTTAAATTATGAAAACAAATTATGACTATCTTTTTATTTTAATGCTTATTAAAATTATTTATTATTATGGGACTTGAAAATTTATATTCTTGGCAAAGGTAATATTATTATTTACACTCCCCGAATATTCATACCCCTGTTGATTCATTGTTGTTTTTGTTGTTATTATTATTATGATATTATTATTGTTATTATTATGTTTATTTTAAATTACAGTATGAAGATTTTAATAAGCTTTGTAATCTAGTTAATAATTTATTTAATAGACGTGTTATTATAACAGGTAAATTTATACAAATTTTTTATTCTAGTATGGTAGTAACATTTTGGGGAAAATAGGATTTTTCTAGATTTAATTAGAATTTATTGTGTATATATTTATACATATATAAATATGAGATTTTATCTTTAGTAATATATATATATATATATATATATATATATATATATATATATATATATATATATATATATATATATATATATATATTGTGTTAAAAAAAATATATACAGCAGCAGTGTACTGTTCCCTTTCGGGGACAGTACTGTTCCAATCCCGACCCCAGTTTTCCTTTCCGCGAACCAGAATACTGATGGAATCAAACACGTGATTAAATCCTCCAAATCTTTTAAAACCCCTTATTCATATCCTACCCCGAATCTGATTCTCCATAGGATCGAGCTAAAATCTAGATCAAATCGAATTTAAATTCGATTAAGATCAGCGGAATTTAACTTCGGCCTATAGGTATCAGCCGATTGGAAAGAAGGGGATTTTTCCCAAACTTCTCTTAAAATTTTGACTAATCTCGCGCGCGAAGACTTTCCTCCGATCATCCCAACGTCCCGACGAGTGTTCCCGACCACCTGCACGTCGGCGCCACCCTTCGAATCGTCGGGAAAGGCCCCAAAACCGAACGGCAAGCAGAGGTGCTCTGTTCAACGACAGCAACTTCCAATCAAGGTACCTATGTTTGCTCCCAGATTTCTTCATGATTACTCAATCGTTTGTGATTCTATCGAATCCTATATGGAGCCTAGATGACCCTCTCTAAACCCCTTCAGGTAGACTTTGTTCTATCACAGTAGATCTCTCGGATAAATCGACTTGAAAGTCGAAGAAAAACTATTCGCAAACCGAAATAGGGGACAGCCCAACGCCAATATTGGAAGGCGATTTGTATCCAACCCTTCGACAGTATCCAAACTCTGTTTGTATAGATTCATACACAACCTATAGGAGATTAACAACCAACTTCTGGTTTTACTTTTTCAATTATTAAATCGTTGTTAAATTACTTTTGAAAATAGGAAGAAAATCTTTTTTTTTAAAAGGAAATTTTTGAATTAATCACCGATACGACGTGCATCCCGACAAACCGGGCGACGTAGTCGCACACTATACACATCAAAAGACGCGTACGGATGTTGTCGACGTATGGGAACTGACGAAACTCGATTTCGTTGCGCATGCGCGACGAAATCAGTGCGTATCCGTCGAGATAACCCCGTATCGACATTTTGCAAACTTGACCATAACTTTGTGCACGTTCGTCATATCAAGATAAAACTTGTGCCATCAGGACCGTATCATTTTTCTGGTCCTGTATGCAAAGTTTGGTCCGATTCTGAGAAGGTTGATTGGAACGCCAAATTGGCGGGCCCGCGACCGGCTCTTACGGGCGATTTTGTGCACGGCCCACCGGAATCCAACTTTGGACATATGGTTGGGTTCGTCTTCTCAAATCAGATCCGTGGACATGTAGTTTGCGACTTTAGAGACCGTAGGTTCTGGCACGCGTTTCGGTGCATAATAAGTCCAACGACGGACATCATTTTGATCCAAAATTACGATTTTGCCCCTGTTCCAGAATTTGACTTTTGGACCAGAATTTGACTTTTAGACAGGCATTTCCAAGGTATTTCTTTTATGCCAAATCTGTTCGTGATGTTTATTTCAGCATCCGAGGTTGTTCGTAGAAGTTGGCTTTCATTGCTTCCCTATTTTGACGATTTAAGTCATCCGGCGTCGCCATTCTGCATATTACCTCCAGGCAAGATACCTTGCCACCAGCTGTTTATTTATTTTAGCTCATATTTTATGCATTATTCATTATTTTCTTTATGCAAAATAAACTGTGATACATGGCACAAATTGTTAGAACTTTCTGTTCAGTTATATTTCCTGCTATGCACTATTTTCTTACACAATAAACTTAGAGTTAAGGGACCACCCTGTGTGTGTTGCATCCATAGGCCTTGACACATTTGTACCACGAAGTTGTGAGTCACATATAGTACTCGGACATGCGTGATCGGCTGGCCACCGGTACGTATAAGCCGTGCGATAGGATTAACCGCTAATAGATGTTGCTTGCTTAGTTTGACTTAGCGGTTACTAGAGGTTTTGTGTTGCGGATACAACATAGTAGGCATTGGGCGGGGAGGACAATTCCTTAGCGTATGGGCTTCGATGTACTTCCCTTTTGTAACCCGTGAGCTCCGTCGGAGACGCGGGTCAGCTTACCCAGGATTACTGACGGCTACTGACGTTCTGCGGAACGTTATGCTCTTATTGATTGGGCCTCCGGTGCCCCAAGGGGGAACTATGCCGATCCTATTTAGCCAGGGCCCATACGCAGGAAGGATTGTTCTTAACTATATTTCACATAGAACAGTTAGGCACCTTTATCCGTTAGATACGTCATCGTGAATTAGTTTACCATCTTCTGTCCTTGTTTGGTTAGGGGGTGTCACGACCCACACCCTAAAGAGGGGCACGAGCACGTGGTTACGTCCAGCCTACGTCGTAGTATCGACGGTAGAACGCTGTATATAGGGTCTGTAAGTACTACGACTAAAACAGATAAATGTACCTGTACAGTATATACACTCCGAATGGAGGTGACATAGCAATACAGTCTCAATCACATATATCAAACTAAGGTAGATAGTATGGAAAAGAGATATGATAGATAAAACAGGAAATGAGTTCCAAAATCCACAAGTCAGAGCTAAACATAAACATCCAAGTCTCAGAAAATATATGAGATACTACAAAACTGAAATATACTAGCTGGCTCGCAGGCCAGACAAACCTAACTAAACTATGCTACTTAGGGTGAGCAAAGTCTAGTGGCTCTACCAATAAGCCACGGTCTAAATCTAGTCTATCAGACTCAACCCCATAGTAAGTCGGGCAATCAGCCTCTGAATCATCTGTAAAATTTGTCAACGTATCCTGTCAGAAAAATGAGCAAGTATAAACACCAACAACAGTTCCATATGAATTGAGAAATACTATAAGAGACAGCAATAATGAAATATAAGACAAAAGATATAGACGACTTGGGAACCATTTGAAAGCCGAGTTACAACCCTTGAACCAAACAAGGACCGGAGTTGTAACCCTTCTTTTAAACAGAACTTAGTCTCAAATCATGGTACAGTATAAAAGCAGGTAGAGCATGTGAGAAATGGAAATCATAGCATGGTGAGAAGTACAGAAAGTAAAGCTGAAATGGAATATAAGATACGCTAATAAATGTAAAAGTGATTTGAACTATTAGAGCGATATGTGATCGGCTAGGGAAGCAAGAGATGGTTATCCACTTGGCCCGATAATCTGCGGTGTCCTCAACGGAGAGTCATGCCGTCCAACCTGGATAACTGGTAATGGGGTGTCTGCTACACCCTTCGTGAGGTGAGGGTGGCGCTAGAAAAATATAGTTACAGGAAGGCTTTGATCACATAACCCCTAATAATTCCCCCACCCCCGAATAGTATTACGGATCCGGACATGGCACGTCATGACACGGGGTTCGAGAGCAGGGGGCCAGCCCACTCCCAAATCAGTGTCTATATAAGTACAAGAACATAAAAATATCACATACTCATATACCAAGGGAGTCTACGAATAACATCTCATGACAGGATCCGACGTATACTAGTCCGTAAAACGTCGTGTCAGGAATCATGTAAAACACTACGACTGAATCGGATATAATAGATATCTAGACAATGAAAACTATCAGTGAATGTACTTGCCTGTGGTCCTGAGCTGATAGGGTGAACAGACGCTCAGAGTAATCACAGACCTAAAATAAGATACTATGAGTCAAACATGGTTTTATACGGAAAAGGAAACTAATATAAGTCATGAATGCAAGTCTAAGTCAAAACTAGGTCAATCTAGGTCAAACTGAGTCATACTAGGTCATACTGGTTCATACTAGGTCACACTAGGTCATACTGGTTCATACTAGGTCACACTAGGTCACTGGGATTCAATCCAAGTCAAACTAGGTCAAACGGGGTCAAAGGTTGACTTACAGTTGACTTTTGGTAAAAAGTCAACTCTGGTCAAATCTGAGCAACTCTAGGTCAACCCTAGGTCAAACTAGTCTAATGTTGACCAACTGTTGACTTTCAGTTAACTGGTCAACTCTGGTTTGGTTTCGGTCAAATCTGGTCGCTTAAAGGCTACGTTTGACTCTCGGTTGACTTTTGTTGACTTTTGGTCAAAAAGGTCAACCGACGTCAAAACTAGTCTATGAGCACCATATTTGATCGTTACCAATCAAAGGAATCAAGTTCTAGTCCTATCTTAGACTTCTAACACAAATACCCTATTCCTAGGCAAAACTAGCATTACCTTACCAAGGTAAATCTCGATACCTTGCCCAATACCAAGGAAACCCCGCTAATACCCAAGATACTAGCCTAGGCTCATTAGGGTAGCTAGATACCAACCTATCTAAGGTTTACCTACCAAGAATTTTTGGTATCCTAGGTATCTAGGCTATATTAGGACACATAGGTATTGGTTTACCCTATTCCTAATTCCATATCATAAATTTACCCTCATAACTATACCACACTCATCCACACCACTCACTCTCATGATACACTCCTATATCACACTCACAAGGCTTCCTATAGGTTTCCTATTATTTTAGACATAGGCCAAACTATAGGTTACTAGCTACACTCTTATAGCTCTCACACACAAAAAAACTACACACACACAAGCTAATTTATGGACTGATATTGGACTAGAGTGGACTGAAATTGAAGTGGTTTTAAGGACTGAAATGAGCTAAATGGGGACATCATGTATAGACAAAATTTGGACATGTTTGGGGCAGCAAGGATGAGTTTTAGGAGGGTGTATTGGACTGGTTCTTAACAGCCATGTATAGTGGTTTGTATGGACTGGTTTTATGTCAAATTAGGACAGCATGTATAGGGGAAATCTGGGGACAAAAGGACAGCCATAGGGGCTTAAAATCTGGACTGTAAGAAGGTTTTGAGGGGACATGTTGGGGCTGTCCTTGGTCAGTCCAAGGGGCTAAATGGGCAGCTATATATAGGTGTACTATGGACTGAATTTAAAGGGCTGAATGTAGGCCAAAGGGACTAGAAAATGACAGCAAGGGGGGGTTTCTGGACTGAAAGGCAGTCTAATGGACAGCCATGGATGGCAAGTTTGGGGCTGAACTGTGGTGGGGTTCAATGGGTGTTTTCCTCCCCTCTCTAACACTCCAAACTCTATCATAACTCTCTCACAAATACACACATACATACATTCATCTACTCTCACTCATAACATCAAACACCTATCCTTCACACCCTCTATAAACACAAACACACACTCCCTAATCCTCTCTTGGTCGAACCTGTAGCCTCCCCCAACACCAACACAAAGCCACACACACATATCCCATAGATATATATATCCCCATATATATAAACCACATTATATATAAATACATATATATATATATATATATATATATATATTAACAATGGATACATTATGATACATTGGCAAACTCATTCCTAAACACATGTAAAATCTGGAATAATATTATAACACACTAAAATTAATGCACAAACAAAATACATGTGTCCAAATAGGGGGGTTTTCCTATTAGGACACGATCCTACTCATTGGACACCTCTACAAATGTCCCAATGGATACGAAATGGACACCAATGGGCACCAAACCATGAAGGTCATTCCTATAGGTCAAAATGAATATAATGCATGAGAGAAATGAGAGAAGGAAAGGATTTATACCTCCCGGTGATTCGATTCGATCCCGAAATGCCACCGACACGTAGAAATCCCAAACGGACACGAACAAGTTCCGAATCCTCTCAAACTTGGGAAGCTCCTTCCTTGGATTGAATGAAGAAGGAGAGATGAAGATTTGGTGAAGAAATGGGAAGATTTGGGGATGATTTGATTAGGGTTTGCTCTTAAATCAATTTAGGGAAGAACAAGAGAGAGAGTGGAAGAGTGGATAATGATTGAATGGAGGGGGTCCTATCCACTTGGTGGCCGACCACAAGAGGTCCTTTTGTCCTATATAGGAAAGTCCAAGAAAGCCCCTCTCAAGTCTATTTGCTAATACATAGGAAGGGGTTTAAGTCGGGGGTAGTTTAGTCAATCCTAAACCACTAATCCAAATTACTCTTAACCCAAAAATAATTAGTCTAGTCACTAACTAAAATAACTAACATGTGGGCCATGGCTAACTAGTGTGTGGGCCCGCTAAGGTCAACACTACCCCGGGTCCCCGAAACAAGTCGAAACAAGTCAGAATGAGTTGAAATTCGAACCCGACTCAAATAACCCCAAAATAATACAGTAAATAAATAAATAATTCCAAAATAATTTTAAAGTAGAAAATTACTAAAATACCCCTGTTCATAAAGACTAGGGGTGACAGGGAATGGTAGGCTAGTTCAATAGGTGTGTATTGGACCATGTTATGATCTGATTTTTTACTTATTCTTATTGAGCAGTATTTATTCAGTTTATGTGGCATGTTCTTTTTCTATCTTGTTACGTCCCTCTGAGGACCTGGTGATCTCTCCAGGTATAGGTGTGCAGGACTTTTCGCAGGAGTATGGTTTCGGTGTCGACTCATCCTTCACGCACGAGCGAGTCGTACCTTCTGATCACAGCTGTCCCTATTGGGTCGAGGAGCCTATTTAGTCATCATTTTTTATTCTATTGTACCTTAGAGGTTGGACTCTATTTCCTTTCAGTTTATTCTAGTGTCGGTAGTGGATTTGTCTCCGCCCGGCTGTAAAACCCCAAAATTTCTACTATTTTTTTATTAAATTTGGTACCGATTAAAAATTTTGTATTGTACGTCGCGTAGTCGTATTGTACGTCGTACACAAAATTTTATTTTCCGTAATTGCTCGACGAGTACGAAGGTGTGCGAGCGTACATGTTTTTAGAAAAACATTTTTTCTTATTTTTATAGCTTCAAAATAATATATTTAATTGAGCTATCAAATTTTTCTAAATTTATGATTTTATTTATAAAAAGTCTTTTATTTAGAATAAATAATATTCTTAGTGCATACATATATTTCATAAATATTTTGCTAGTGTATTTTAAATAAAAATATAATTTTTAAAATTTTAGTATTTTATTATTCAAAAAGATATTTAAAAATATTAATATAATTTTTGAAATGATTATTATTAGTATTTTTGGAAAATATATTTCAAAATTATTGTGGAGATTTAAATCTTGATTTGAATTTATGGATTTGTTTAAATAGTTAATATTTGAAATTTGATTTATCCCAGTTGATTTTGAACTAAAAATTAATTGGATTTAAATTGGATTTAAATTGGATTTGTATTTTAATTTAGATTTGATTTCATTGATTAAATTTAATAATTATCTATTGGGGTTTTAAAACTATTCTAGTTCTTATCCAAATTGGGAATTCCTACATCCTATAAATAGGCAGGTACTCCTCCATAAAATTTCTCACATCCACAAAATTTCACAACCATAGTATGAGTGCATCGTGTCCGTGACCAACATCTTATTCCATAGTTTACAACTACATTGCATCTTTCCTCTTCGTGTCGACAACCCTGACACGATTCATCTAAATTTCTAACCTATCCAAAACCCGTCAAAACCCCCACAACCACAGCCTCGCCCCTCCACCTTGACCCCCATGCCATCCTGGCGTCTCCGCCACTGAAGCACCACCAACACCCACATCTGCCCACGCCTTTCCACCATCGTCATCTTCTGCACCACCAGCGTCGTCCTTCGGCCACCACGACCGGAGCGACCGACCGTCCGCCACTCCCTCTTCCAACCAAATGCCGTCCCCGGCCAAACACCGGCCAAATAGCACGTCACCCCCGGCCGACCCCTCGACTTCTCCTTCCCCGCCATCAGCATCTTCATTACTACCCCACCGGACCGCGTCAAAACCACCGCCCCGCCACCATTGAGGAAAAACCAACCGCAAAACAAATTAAATAACAAACACCACCCTTACCTTCGTCACCATCGGCGCACCTCCGCAGCGGTCGTGTACCAGCGCCGTTGGCCGCCTCGACCACCGGCCAGGTCTGCCGGCAAGCCCGACCGAGCCACCCCCTCTCATCCAAACCCTCCACCGAGACTTTCATCACTCCGACCCTCTCCCGACCGCCCGCACTCCGAGCCCGACCAAAACCCCCTCACCGCCAGGAGCAAGCCTCACCGCCGCCTCGGCGAACTCCTCCGACGAGCGACGCCCTCCGGTCACCCCTCACGCCGCCCGTTTCCGCCGCTCACCGCCCAAACACCCCCGCATCCGTCGATCTCCTCCGCCGCCTTTGTCGCCTAATGCCGGGCCCCGCGTTCCCAGATCTGAGCGCGTGCCGCCGGAGCGGTGAGCTCCGCCGGGCCAGCAACTCCTGCGAGCCGCCTCTCTTCCGTCCAGCCTCTCTCCCCTTCTCGGCCTCCTCTTTCACTCCGCTCCTCTCTCTCTCTTTTCCTTTCCTTTTCCTTTCTTTTGGGAAGAGCAGCAGTCGAATGACTGCTGCAGAGTTGTATTTTTTATTAGTTAATTTTATTTATTTATTTTATCATTCATTTAAATGTTTCTGTTGATGTTTGATTGTGGTGATTTTTGTTTTTGTTATTTTTGCTGTTAACTGGTATTTTTTTATTATTAATATTATTAATATTATTATTATTATTATTAACAGTTTCCTTTCTTTGTTTTTTTTTGTTTTTTTGTGTTTAAATTATAAGTAGTACCACCTATTATTCTATTGCTTTCCATGTGTTACAGTATTAGAAATTTATGGATGTTATATTATTATTTATTAACAACATCAATACTAGTAATTATTATTATTACTACTACTGTTATTTTTATTATTTTTTTGTCTTGCTAAATATTATTACTTGCATTATTTTATCATTTTAGAAAATTTTACAAATATGTTCTAGCTAATTTCAAAGTAAATTTTGTTTCTAAAATATTTTCTCAAGTTATATATATATATAAATATATTTGACAAATTATAGTTTTGGCCTAAATAAATCCTTATTATTTTCAAAAAATTACTTAAATATTTTCATATAGAAAATATAGTTTTTCTACTTAGAAATAATTGTTTTTGTCAAAACTTAGAGTTTTTCTTCCTAAAAAGATTTTTGGATTACGAATAATTAATTTAATTATTTTACTAAATAAAATCCTATTTTTAAGTATTATAAATAGCTCACAAAAATAATAAATATTTTATTATCCATTTTTCTTTGATTTTCTTATTTCCATGACCAATTCCGTTATTCCTATTTCTTCGCCAATTTCGAGACTACCTTATGTCCAACCTAACCAATTTGACCCTTCTGGACCGAATGGAACTGTCCGTACCACCATCAGAGATTACCTTATATAGTTGTTGCACCGACATTGCAGTTCGTGCCACATTGATTATCGCAGCACACCAGACGCTCTACCAGGCAAGACACCTTGCCATTTGCTGTTTATTTATTTTAGCTCATATTTCATGCATTATTTATTTTCTTTAAGTAAAATAAACTGTGATACATGGCATAACCTGTTAGAACTTACTGTTCATTTATATTTTCTGTTATGTATTATTTTTCTCATATTAAACCTAAATTTAAGGGACCACCTTGTGCGTTGCATTCATTGGCCTTGACACGTTGTAATACAAAGTTGTGTGTCGCATGTAGGACACGGAAGTGCATGATTGGCTGGCCACCAGTACGTACAAGCCGTGCGATAGGAATAACCGCTAATAGAATTGCATGCTTAGTTTGACTTAGCGGTTATAGAGGTTTACTGTTGTGGATACAACAAAGTAGGCATTGGGCGGGGAGGACAATTCCTTAGCATATGGGCTTCGATGCACTTCCCTTGTGACCCGGACTCTCCGCTAGAGATACGGGGTTGATGATCCATGATTACTGACGGCCACTGACGATTCTACGGAATGTTATGCTCTTACTGATGGGGCCTCTGGTGCCCAAGGGGGGACTATGCCGATCCTATTTAGCCATGGCCCATGCGTAGGATAGATTGTTCTTAACTATATTTCACTTAGAACGGTAGGCTACCTTATCCGTTAGGTACGAGTACTTTTGGTTTGGGTACTTGTATCTGACCGTGGCTCAGAACAATAACTTGTCACGGATTAGTTCATCACATCTTGTCCTTGTTTGGTTGTAGGTATGACTTACTACTTCGATGAGAAGGTATTGAACCTTGTTGGGGTCCGGATACCATATTGGATTCTTCGTATGGAAAGATACGCCACCGTGAATTAGTTTACCATCTCCTGTCCTTGTTTGGTTGGGGGGATGGTACGCTCGTTCAGTAGGTACGTATTAGACCATGTTATAATTCGATTGACTTATTTATTTGAGCAATATTTATTCAGTTTATATGGCATGATATTATGTGTCTTGTTACGTCCCTCTGAGGACCTGGTTATCTCTCCAGGTGTGTGCTATTGTCTTTCGCAGGTGTTCTAGCTCTAGCCGTGATCATCGCTATTCCTTCGAGGATGATTGCACTTGGATCGTCTTCGCTTCGCTCACCACTCATTTTATTTTCTATGTACTTTTCCTTATTTTGTTGGAAGTAGATTTGTCTCCTCCCAACATATTGTATCAAGACAAATTCATTCTCATTATATGATATTTTTATTCATTTATCTTGTGTGGATGAGATTAGTTATGGTTCTACTGTATTTTACAGCTTATGTATTCATATGAGGATTCCATATATTGGGTATACTTCGTATAAATACAGCTGGCATGTCTACGTTCCTAGTCCTACGTATTTTGGGACTGGGGCGTTACATATTTTTGTGGTGGCCCATGAAGGTCCAGATAAATTGTTTGGTTACTTTACCATTCCAAGCAAGCCTGCGTATAGGATTAGAAGTCTAGGATCCCATCCACATACTTGACCTTTTTCCTCGATTCCATATTCGACCGACTCATCGATTGTATCTTGATTGATTCCTTCTATCATTATTCTTATCTTCCCTTCGTACTTACTAGAGATTGACCCTACTAGTTAGATGTCCCAAACATCCTTAGCTTAATTCTTTAAGTTGGGTAGAATACCCCACGACCTAACACACCCTTGACCATTAAGGGAATACTAATGGTATTATCTAGACCATAGAGACTAGAGGAATTTAACCCATTTCGTCAACCTAGCCTTGGTCAATAAAACCATAGAATGATGGTATAGGAATAAACAAGACTTAGATCCTTATGACACTTAGACTATTCATATTGGTTCTTATTTCATCTACCCTCGTGCCTATGATTTACTATCTAGACTAATTATGCTAATATAGCCTAGTATTTGTAAGCTAATTCTTTATCGAGCTTGATCAAGGCATATGATATTGAGCGGCCGCTCACTAACATACTGTCTAATCAGAACTAGTGCACGATGGTCTGATCAACCGAGTGTATTTTGGTTCGCTTTTATCTATCGTTCTACGTGGATGGGGACATAGCTAAACTTGTCCTTTAGAGTTCCATCTGCGACTGCCTTGACAACTCCTTTTAGAATTTTTCGGTCGTCCTTGAACCACATATTCGTACTCGATAAATATCGTCTTTTGAACTCCTTATTGCTTTCGCCTTCACCTATTTTAGAAGGACGAAGGCATTATACTAGAACTTCCTCTGGCTTCCTATCGAGTATGACCATACCGTATTATTTTATCAATGATCTAGATCGCGATTTCTTACGACATGATTTTGTTATTGATTGTTCCCCATCGATACCCCTTGTGTCTTCTTACCCCCTACGAATTCTTAATTTTGAGGACGAAATTCTTTTAAGTTGGGTAGAATGTAAAATCCCTAAATTTTTACTATTTTTTTATTAAATTTGGTACCGATTTAAAATTTTGTATTGTACGTCGCGCAGTCGTATTGTACGTCGCGCCCGAAATTTTATTTTTCGTAATTGCTCGACGAGTGCGAAGGTGTGCGAGCGTACATATTTTTAGAAAAACATTTTTTCTTATTTTTATAGCTTCAAAATAATATGTTTAATTAAGCTATCAAATTTTTCTAAATTTATGATTTTATTTATGAAAAGCCTTTTATTTAGAATAAATAATATTCTTAGTGCATAGATATATTTCATAAATATTTTGCTAGTGTATTTTAAATAAAAATGTAATTTTCAAAATATTAGTATTTTATTATTCAAAAAGATATTTAAAAATATTAATGTAATTTTTGAAATTATTATTTGGAAAATATATTTCAAAATTATTGTGGAGATTTAAATCTTGATTTGAATTTATGGATTTGTTTAAATAGTTAATATTTGAAATTTGATTTATCCCAGTTGATTTTGAACTAAAAATTAATTGGATTTAAATTGGATTTGTATTTTAATTTAGATTTGATTTCATTGATTAAATTTAATAATTATCTATTGGGGTTTTAAAACTATTCTAGTTCTTATCCAAATTGGGAATTCCTACATCCTATAAATAGGCAGGTACTCCTCCATAAAATTTCTCACATCCACAAAATTTCACAACCATAGTATGAGTGCATCGTGTCCGTGACCAACATCTTATTCCATAGTTTACAACTACATTGCATCTTTCCTCTTCGTGTCGACAACCCTGACACGATTCATCTAAATTTCTAACCTATCCAAAACCCGTCAAAACCCCCACAACCACAGCCTCGCCCCTCCACCTTGACCCCCAAGCCATCCTGGCGTCTCCGCCACTGAAGCACCACCAACACCCACATCTGCCCACGTCTTCCCACCATCGTCATCTTCTGCACCACCAGCGTCGTCCTTCGGCCACCACGACCGGAGCGACCGACCGTCCGCCACTCCCTCTTCCAACCAAATGCCGTCCCCGGCCAAACACCGGCCAAATAGCACGTCACCCCCGGCCAAACCCCGGCCGACCCCTCGACTTCTCCTTCCCCGCCATCAGCATCTTCACTGCCACCCCACCGGACCCCGTCAAAACCACCGCCCCGCCACCATTGAGAAAAAACCAACAGCAAAACAAATTAAATAACAAACACCACCCTTACCTCCGTCACCATCGACGCACCTCCGCAGCGGTCGCGTACCAGCGCCGTTAGCCGCCTCGACCACCGGCCAGGTCCGCCGGCAAGCTCGGCCGAGCCACCCCCTCTCAACCAAACCCTCTGCCGAGACTTTCAACACTCCGACCCTCTCCCGATCGCCCGCACTCCGAGCCTGACCAAAACCCCCTCGCCGCCAGGAGCAAGCCTCACCGCCGCCTCGACGAACTCCTCCGACGAGCGACGCCCTCCGGTCACCCCTCACGCCGCCCGTGTCCGCCGCTCACCGCCCAAACACCCCCGCATCCGCCGATCTCCTCCGCCGCCTTCGTCGCCTAATGCCGGTCCCCGCGTTCCCAGATCTGAGCGCGCGCCGCCGGAGCGGTGTGCTCCGCCGGGCCAGCAACTCCTGCGAGCCGCCTCTCTTCCGCCCAGCCTCTCTCCCCCTCTCGGCCTCCTCTTTCACTCCGCTCCTCCCTCTCTCTTTCCCTTTCTTTTTCCTTTCTTTTTGGGAAGAGCAGCAGTCGAATGACTGCTGCAGAGTTGTATTTGTTATTAGTTAATTTTTTTATTTATTTTATCATTCATTTAAATGTTTCTGTTGATGTTTGATTGTGGTAATTTTTGTTGTTGTTATTTTTGTTGTTAACTGGTGTTTTTTATTATTAATATTATTATTATTATTATTAACAGTTTCCTTTCTTTGTTTTTTTGTTTTGTTTTGTGTTTTTTTGTGTTTAAGTTATAAGTAGTACCACATATTATTCTATTGCTTTCCATGTGTTACAGTACTAGAAATTTATGGATGTTATATTATTATTTATTAACAACATCAATACTAGTAATTATTATTATTATTACTAATGTTATTTTTATTATTTTGTTGTCTTGCTAAATATTATTACTTGCATTATTTTATTATTTTAGAAAATTTTACAAATATGTTCTAGCTAATTTCAAAGTAAATTTTGATTCTAAAATATTTTCTCGAGTTATATATATATATATAAATATATATATATATATATATATATATATATATATATATATATATATATATATATTTGACGAGTTATAGTTTTGGCCTAAATAACTCCTTATTATTTTCGAAAAAGTACTTAAATATTTTCAAATAGAAAATATAGTTTTTCTACTTAGAAATAATTGTTTTTGTCAAAACTTAGAGTTTTTCTTCCTAAAAAGATTTTTGGATTACAAATAATTAATTTAATTATTTTACTAAATAAAATCCTATTTTTAAGTATTATAAATAGCTCTCAAAAATAATAAATATTTTATTATCCATTTTTTTTATTTTCTCCTTTCCATGACCAATCTCGTTATTCCTATTTCTTCACCAATTTCGAGACTACCTTATGTCCAACCTAACCAATTTGACCCTTCTGGACCGAATGGAACTGTCTGTACCACCATCAGAGGTCACCTTGTATAGTTATTGTACCGACATCGCAGTTCGTGTCACATTGATTATCGCAGCACACCAGGCGCTCTACCAGGCAAGACACCTTGCCATTTGCTGTTTATTTATTTTAGCTCATATTTAATGTATTATTTATTTTCTTTGTGCAAAATAAACTGTGATACATGGCATAACCTGTTAGAACTTACTGTTCATTTATATTTCCTGCTATGTATTATTTTTTTCACATTAAACCTAGATTTAAGGGACCACCTTGTGTGTTGCATTCATTGGCCTTGACACGTTGTAACACGAAGTTGTGTGTCGCATGTAGGATACAGAAGTACGTGATTGGCTGGCCACCAGTACGTATAAGCCGTGCGATAGGAATAACCGCTAATAGAATTGCATGCTTAGTTTGACTTAGCGGTTATAGAGGTTTACTGTTGTGGATACAACAAAGTAGGCATTGGGCGGGGAGGACAATTCCTTAGCGTATAAGCTTCGATGCACTTCCCTTGTGACCCGGACTCTCCACTGGAGATATGGGGTTGATGACCCATGTTTACTGACGGCCACTGACGATTCTACGGAACGTCATGCTCTTACTGATGGGGCCTCTGGTGCCCAAGGGGGGACTATGCCGATCCTATTTAGCCAGGGCCCATGCGTAGGAAGGATTGTTCTTAACTATATTTCACTTAGAACGGTAGGCTACCTTGTCCGTTAGGTACGAGTACTTTTGGTTTGGGTACTTGTATCTGACCGTGGCTCGGAACAATAACTTGTCGCGGATTAGTTCGTCTCATCTTGTCCTTGTTTGGTTATAGGTGTGACTTACTACTTCGATGAGAAGGTATTGAACCTTGTTGGGGTCCGGATACCATATTGGATTCTTAGCATGAAAAGATACGCCACCGTGAATTAGTTTACCATCTCCTGTCCTTGTTTGATTGGGGGGATGGTACGCTCGTTCAGTAGGTGTGTATTGGACCATGTTATAATACGATTGACTTATTTATTTGAGCAATATTTATTCAGTTTATATGGCATGATATTATGTGTCTTGTTACATCCCTCTGAGGACCTGGTTATTTCTCCAGGTGTGTGCTATTGTCTTTCGCAGGTGTTCTAGCTCTAGCCGTGATTATCGCTATTCCTTCGAGGAAGATTGCACTTGGATCGTCTTCGCTTCGCTCGCCACTCATTTCATTTTCTATGTACTTTTTCTTATTTTGTTGGTAGTGGATTTGTCTCCGCCCAACATATTGTATCAAGACAAATTCATTCTCATTATATGATATTTTTATTCATTTATTTTGTGTGGATGAGATTAGTTATGGTTCTACTGCATTTTACAGCTTATGTATTCATACGAGGATTCCATATATTGGGTGTACTTCATATAAATACAATTGGCATGTCTGCGTTCCTAGTCCTACGTATTTTGGGACTGGGGCGTTACACCGGCCAACAACTATATTTTGACATTTACTTTGATTATCCATTTCTTTATATTTACTGTGGATGAGATATAGCTTTTACCTGTGACTGTCTGTTATTATTATTCACAATACAACTTATGTGTATATTCGAGATTTCCATATATTGGAGTATATCTCATATATATGCAGCTGGCATGCCACGTTCCTAGTCCTACGTATTTTGGGACTGGGGCGTTACATGTTTTTGTGGTGGCCCATGCAGGTCAAGATAAATTATTTGGTTACTTTACCGTACCAAGCAAGCCTGCGTATAGGATTAAAAATTTAGGATCTCATCCACATATCTGACCTTCTATCTCGCCTTCATTTCGGACTCCCGAATGTCTATCTTGATTGCTTCTTGCTTGTATTATTCTTCCGTAAACCTTTATCTCTCTATCGTGCGTACTAGGTTGTCATGTTCCACCATTCAATCACACTACTAGTTCAACTCCTATAAGTTGGGTAGGAAGCTTCACATCCTAACTTCCTTGACTTTAACCAAGGCCTTAGACAATAAGACAGTAGGACGATTGCATAGGCACGAATATCGGACACGACTTAGATTCTTAGGTAGCTTAAGCTATTTATATTTTCTTTCATTATTATCTTGCGTATTATAATTGAACTACCTTGACTAATGTTGCTATTATAGCCTAGTTTTGCGAGCTTACTCTCTCATCGAGCTTGTTCAGGATATATATTTTATTGTGGGTGCCCACGGATACATTGTCTTATCAGAACTGGTGTATTGTGGTCTGATCAACCATAGTACATTTGGTTCGCCTTTCGTATGATTCTACGTGGATTAAGATATGGTTAGCTTAACATATTCGCCCTCTAGGATCTTATCCACGTGCTATTGACTTTTTGAATTCTTTATTAAATTCTCTTTCAATTGCTTGACTCAAACTTATCTGAATCTATTCTAACATTGCCCTTATCTTCGTGCCAGCAATATGACTCTACACAACGGACACACCTCTACCCTAGTCATCACATCTGGTGATGCAACTTCACAGGAAGAACAAGTTTCCCCAATGACCCCGGTGACTCCGTATCAGCTAGAGCCACAGCAGAATACCACGAACCCATCGACGGTGCAGCAGGAAGCCCAAGTACCCCCAGTCAGCCACGAAGGGTAAACTACTGCAGTACCACCAGGAGAGACTGCACCATCCCCATTGCCTCAACAGTTTTCACCACAGCTCAGACCCCAACTGCCTCCACTTCCGACTGATGCGGACCCGACCACCCAGTTTATGTACGCTATGCTACAATCTCAGTGGCAACAAATGGAACTATTGAGGCAGAGCATGATGACCTACTTAGCTAGATCTCCACCACCAGCCCCGGTACCAGATGCAACTCCAGCTCCACAACTATATCTGGGCTCCATTGCTGACTTCATCGACATGGGCCCTAAGAGTTTTAAGGGTACCGAGGGTCCCTTAGAAGTTTCTGCATGGCTTATCAGCACCGAGAAATACTTGAAGGCATTCCAGTTGCCATCACATGATTGGTTGACAGTAGTGGATTTACTCTTAGAAGACAATGCTCACCACTGGTGGAAGGCTGAAGAAAGACGACTAGGCACTGGGATCACGTGGAAGGAGTTTTATGGCCTTTTCTATGAGAGATTCTTCCCCATCCATGTTCGAGATGCTCTCTATGACCAGTTCCTTCATCTGAAGCAGGGAAACATGTCGGTAGATGAGTATGATGCAGAGTTCAGTCGTTTGAGTAGATTTGGTGTGGAACTAATCCCGGGCGACGTGGTTGCGCACTATATGCATCGAAAGGCGCGTATGGATGTTGCTGACGTGTAGGAACTGACGGAACTCGATTTCGTTGCACATGTGCGACGAAATCAGTACGTATCCGTCGAGATACCCCCGTATCAACATTTTGCAAATTTGACCATAACTTTATGCACGTTCGTCATATCAAGACGAAACTTACGCCATCAGGACCGTACCGTTTTTCTGGTCCTGTATGCCAAGTTTGGTCCAATTCTGAGAAGGTTGATTGGAACGCCAAATTGGCGGGCCCGCGACCGGCTCTTACGGGCGATTTTGTGCACGGCCCACCGAAATCTAACTTTGGACATATGGTTGGGTTCGTCTTCTCAAATCGGATTCGTAGATATGTAGTTTGATGACTTTAGAGACCATAGGTTCTGGCACGCGTTTCGGTGCATAATGGATCCAACGACGGACATCGTTTTGATCCGAAATTACGATTTTGCCTCTGTTACAGAATTTGACTTTTGGACAGGCGTTTCCTAGGTATTGTTTTTATGCCAAATCTGTTCGTGATGTTTATTTCAGCATCCGAGGTTGTTCGTAGAAGTTGGCTTTCATTGCCTCCCTATTTTGACGATTTGAGTCATCCGGCGTCGCCATTCTGCACTTTACCTCCATGCAAGATACCTTGCCACCAGTTGTTTATTTATTTTAGCTCATATTTCATGCATTATTTGTTATTTTCTTTATGCAAAATAAACTGTGATACATGGCACAAATTGTTGGAACTTTCTGTTCAGTTATATTTTCTGCTATGTACTATTTTCTTACACAACAAACTTAAAGCTAAGGGACCATCCTGTGTGTGTTGCATCCATTGGCCTTGACACATTTTACCACGAAGTAGTGAGTCACATATAGTACTCGGACATGCGTGATCGGCTGGTCACCGGTATGTATAAGCCGTACGATAGGATTAACCGCTAATAGATGTTGCATGCTTAGTTTGACTTAGCGGTTAATAGAGGTTTTGTGTTGCGGATACAACATAGTAGACATTGGGCGGGGAGGACAATTCCTTAGCGTATGGGCTTCGATGTACTTCCTTTTTGTAACCTGTGAGTTCCGTCGGAGACGCGGTCAGCTTACCCAGGATTACTGACGGCTACCGACGTTCTGCGAAACGTTATGCTCTTATTGATTGGGCCTCCGGTGCCCCAAGGGAGAACCATGTCGATCCTATTTAGCCAGGGCCCATGCGCAGGAAGGATTGTTCTTAACTACATTTCACATAGAACGGTTAGGCACCTTTATCCATTAGATATGAGTACTTTTGGTTTGGGTACTTGTATCTGACGGTGGCTTGGAACAATAACTTGTCGCGGACTAGTTTGCCCCATCTTATCCTTGTTTGGTTGTAGGTGTGGCTTACTACTTCGATGAGATGGTATTGAACCTTGTTGGGGTCCGGATACCATGTTGGATTCATATCTTGGAAAGATACGTCATCGTGAGTTAGTTTACCATCTTCTGTCCTTGTTTGGTTGGGGAGATGGTAGGCTAGTTCAATAGGTGTGTATTGGACCATGTTATGATCTGATTTTACTTATTCTTATTGAGCAGTATTTATTCAGTTTATGTGGCATGTTCTTTTTGTATCTTGTTACGTCCCTCTAAGGACCTGGTGATACCTCCAGGTATAGGTGTGCAGGACTTTCCACAGGAGTATGGTTTCGGTGTCGACTCATCCTTCACGCTCGAGCGAGTCGTACCTTCTGATCACAGTTGTCCCAATTGGGTCGAGGAGCCTATTTAGTCATTATTTTTTATTCTATTGTACCTTAGAGGTTGGACTCTATTTCCTTTCAGTTTATTCTAGTGTCGGTAGTGGATTTGTCTCCGCCCGGCCAACAGCTATATTTTGACATTTACTTTGATTATGAGATTCCATTTCTTTATATTTATTGTGGATGTGATATAGCTTTTACCTGTGATTGTCTGTTATTATTATTCACAATACAGCTTATGTGTATATTCAAGATTTCCATATATTGGAGTATATCTCATATATATGCAGCTGGCATGCCACGTTCCTAGTTCTACGTATTTTGGGACTGGAGCGTTACATGTTTTTATGGTGGCCCATGTAGGTCAAGATAAATTGTTTGGTTACTTTACCGTACCAACCAAGCTTGGAGTTCGGTTTTAATCAAGTTAGTAAAATGATCGACAATTCGAAACTATCATGAGTAGCTTGTCCGACTTCGCTATCGCCAAGCTTGTTTGAAATGTATATATACGGGGGATGCCTTGAATATGTGCACGATCCAAACTCACTGATATGATGAACTTGAATGTAGCTGCAAGTATATATATTGAGACGGACATGAATGAGTGAGTTAGCCTCAGCCTACGACCCTCATGTTTGATGAATTATAACGCACCTTGTGTGACCATTATAGTCCCATGACGGGATACAATAGCGACCAAGTCATAAAAACACAACGATTGAATGAGTACCATCAACTCTCGAATGAGTGGTAAAGTCATTCAATGAAATTGGCTGAACGCATGTGACACAGAACTTAGAAAGATACCCGAGTATAGTTTGATACCATCGAAGGATAAAGTCAATCGATAGGAATTGTGTAAGATATACACACGACCTGAGTTAAGGAACGGTATGATGACTTGCACTCAGGAAGTCTCGAAGGCGAGACTTGTTCTGAGTGGTGTATAATGTTATGACCCGCTCCGCCTTAGCGGAAGGCCAATTCAAACGGTGAGTGCAACGACTCAAATGAATCGTTGACTTGAAGAGTTATGCTGACCCGATGAAGTATCAATGTGAATCGATGCAAGAATCCCTTCAGAAGCATCCAGACTTAGACTTTCAAAGCTACGCTCGGAGTCTCACTCGGCCGATGCGATCATCGCTAAGGTAGGTAGCTCCGATGGACCTGTCTTTGCTTAGCCTAGACACATAATTATACGGACAATATTGCTAGAATCGCTAGGCGATAACCCCTGCATGCCAAAAAAAGAACTGAACGCACCTAGCTAAGGGAATACTCCTATCTTGTATTCTTGCGTAGAACATAGAAATGAACTTGGAATATTACTTGAATGCTCGTACTGCACTCCACGCTCATGCCAAGGCAAAGCTTATGATTGGTTAGATTTCCTTATGTGTGCAATAAATGCATGAATTGCTTGTCAATTAGAACGTACTACAACTTGAAATACTAAACAATAAATGGTTCACTAAAATCAGACAGGAAGACTATCAAATAGTCGTTCCGAGCAGAGTAATAGAAACATCGAAAGGCTTCGGGACCCTTGGGTCGCTAAGGCGGTTCCCATACAGGGTGCTGCATAATGAATGAATAAAATAATAGATGAATGAATAAGTGAATGAGTGTATGAATGAACGATCGAATAATTGATGAATGAAAGAAAAGAAAGGCATAAAAGAAGAAAAGAATGGTTAGCGACAGGTATGACGGGGACATGCAATGGGGCTCGCTACCCGCGCTGTATGGATGTCGCCGCCAACCTAGTCGATAATCGACTATGGCTCAAAGACAGCCTATGGCTCAAAGATAGCTTATGGCTCAAAGACATCCCGTTAACTTAAAAATGAGAAGACAATACGAAATGGTCGCGGACAACTCGTATACGAGGAAAAGAAGTGAATAGGGATTCCAAGGAACGATCAGAGACATCGTGCCGGCCTAGGCAGAATCATGGCTTACGGACGGCTTGAGTACGGGCTCGGGCACCCAAGAGGCGTGAGTCGGGCATTGCGTGGCCTATCAGGATGTACCAGCCATCAATGGCTGATAGGGAACCACGATACCAGATGAAAAGTCCAAATGGCTTGTGGTGCTAGCAACCGGTGCATATAGATTAGGTTGGCTCAATTGTGGTAATCCGCGTACGAGACCTTGCATTGAAATAAGTAATCCAAGAAATTTGAACAACAAAGTAATTGAATGAAACTTGTCTTAACCAAACTTGAGAATAAAACATTTCGACAAAACATGAGTACTTGTTCAACTGTGATTAAAATACGCCCATGACGCTCGTAAATGTTTATGCAATTCCGTCGAATCCTTTTATAAAATATGTTGGCTAATTTGGTTTACCCTGGATAGGAAAGATCGTATGGTAAGTATGGTAAGTTGCGCACGCTATTCATATGCGACACTTGATATCGGTAACACGGGATAGGCTTTATAGTATATGCCATAAAACTGATCCTAAGGCAAGATTATAAAGACAATAACTGATAGATGGTGCACTGAATTAAATCGAACGTGTTTGGTAATAATAGCGAGTTGGGTGAGCTAGCCTCTCCACCAGTGCATAACAATGTACTGATAACCACATAGTCTTTCTGTAGGGGGCAGGAGAACCTCGTCAGGTGCGGAGTCTTCCCACGTGCGTGCTAAGGTGCGGAGCAAACTCTGAACCCTTGGAACGTCGCAAAAGAGCTGAAGCACCATATATAGGACATAATGTGTTGGAACATCACCATGTATCATCCCATGTTGTAAGCCGTTTGGCATACATTTTATGTTTCAAGAGAGAGAGCTTGAGCGATTTGTAATCTCGGACTAGCGCCGCTTGTAATACATCTTGAATATCAATAAAGGGCTTAATTTTGTGTCTACTTGTGTTCATTTACTCTCCGCTGCAAATGGGGACACTCTGTACGACTTTGTGGCCTATCCTTCAATCGGCCGTTTTAGAACCCGGCCTTGCGTGAGCGCAACCTAGGCTCACGTTGCATCACGTCTTAGCGAGGACGATCGGTCCCCCGGGACCGGGGTGTGCCAGTAACAAGATACAAATAATAAGCTACAATATGAGCTGTAATAAATACATGAAATAAATTAGATAAAATATCCATCTTTGTGAATGCACGTCGAAGATGACTTTGGGTCATATGGGTAGGTAAGGGAGTAGCATTAGCGTCAACCAATGCTGAAATATACTAGCATACCTCCCGACCAAACCGGATACTATTTAGTGGCCGCTGCCGGATATATCCACTAGTATAGTCTATAACAGGGCACACTAAGGCTTATGTGTAATGTCTGTCCTATACACCTATTAATAGTCTTTTCCTCCCATGTCTTGCTCAAATCACATCAATGACTCGGGCAATCCACATCTCTATGCAAGTCACTAATTAGACTCAATCTAATCAATATATGAACCGTCAGCCGACTTGCTCGCATTGGTAGCTAGCCAAATGCCGAAGCTCATGCCAACATAATATAATCTCACTCACTATGTCGTGTATGATATGTGGAAAGGCATAAAAGTTATTTAGAAACAACTTCACATAATCTGGATACGGCTCCTATATACGTAAGTCAAACACGCGTGCACGAATATCGATAACCACATCGATGGCACCCAAGTCATACTTGGACACACTATAGTAACACATCTATTCCTATGCCCAACAACAATCCAAGTATTTTAATAGTAAAAAAAGTAGCAAGATATCTTGCTTGGAATGTTGGCAAAAGAATAAAGTATTGGCCCGTCTCCAACATCCGTAGACAAGTGATCACGAACTCCTAGAAAATATAAATAAACTAAATAAATATCACCAAGATACATACCATATATATACTTACCTTATTTAGACCAAACTAATCACAAAATAGGCAACTAGTCTATACTAGAATTCCACTATATATAGCAATAAGTTATAATATAAAAATAATATTTATATACCATAAATACATACTTTAAATTCTAAAAAAATAGCATTAAATTCTAAATATATATTATTTAAATATCTTTTTAGAAAAATGCACTAAATCACTTTATTAAATTGTCAACACAATATGCCACATATAAATTCAATAAGAACAAGAAATCATGGAAAAATATAAAAAAAAAATTTATTATGGAATAAATTAGAATGATTAGGGTTAAATTTGATTTTTCATCTAAATTTATTATATTTATATCATATTTAAATCCTACGAAAGTTGGGTTTTGAGCGGTGTGCCGGTGTCTGAAATTTGATTGAAGCAAAGTGATAACATATCAAAATGATGGGTTTTTAGACTAAAATAACGAGTTTTTGGGTGTCTACGAAGTCTTGGATCTCTCTCCGAAGACAATGTGGTACTCCCGAGAGATGTGAGGACGGAAGAGGAAGTTGAAAGGGGTGTGGAAGTGATGGTAGAAGACTTAGAAGTCGAAGAGTTGATGGGTTTAAGGGGGGGGACTAGGGTTTATGGCCGTCGGCCTATTGGAGAAGGAGGGTCAGGTTTGGAGTTGTGGAGAGGGGGTTGGGCAGCCAAGTTTGCATGTATATGTAAGGTTTTGATCCTCTATGAGTTATAGAAATTTGGGGCTTGGTTTGGATTGATTTGGAGTTTATTTGGTTATCCAATCAATCAAGTTGGTTGGGAGTAGTAGTGGTTTCCTTATTTGGATAAGATGTTTGACTTTGGTCAAAGTAGTAGAGATTTGAGCACATGGTTGCTCTTAAATTGATTTAAATCGATTTAATAGGGTTCTACTATGAGTTGGCACCCTAGAGTGGTCCCCATTATGTTAGGTTGGCTACGGTTGTCCCGAAAATACTTCCAATAGAATTAGACACCAAAATGACTAGAAATGAGTCTTATATGCCATTTGCAGATAAGTAGCACATGGAAACTCAATTAAGTAGTAAACCATAGGCATGTGTGTAGTAGAATTAAAATAAGTCAAGATCATATATTAGATCGTTTAGGTTATATCGATGTCGAGTCTCGAAATCAAGTTGGAAATTACGACAAGTTTTACGATAGATAACCTTTTGGCCTAAATTGACCCAAAAGTTGTGCGACAAAAATAGAATACAAGAGAACATATTTGAGTGGGATATGATATATCAACTTGAATATAAACTTGTCTAAATCAAAACTCATGAAGGAAGTGTTGGCCCATTGGTCATGGTCAAACCTGATTTTAATAATTGATCTAACCCTGTCTAGATATTAGGGCTACTTGGACGATCTGCTCAAACTGATACTACTACCATTCAAGACTTGAATCCATTTTTCCATTGAGTTTGTATTTTCATTATCATTGTATTTTTTATAATTTATTGAGTCTAGAAATACAATGTACACCAAGTCGTACTATGAAATAGGCTACCAAAAAACATGTTCATAAATACCTTTCATTTTTGAAAACAAATCCACTTACAAAAGCCCAAACTACTTCCTAACTACTTAACTTCTCAAAAAGCCCAAAATCTGATTTGCAAAACCCTAACCAAACTAATTCTGGTTCAACAGAATTCGGTTCGAATTCGGTTCGAATTCGGCTATAGTTCGGTTAGTGGAACGTTGGCTTTTAAACCCAGTCTTCCCACAGTTACGGATGTAACGGCTATCTGCCGAGATTCTCTAAAAGAATTTTGCCCGAATTCTGCCCTAATTCTTCCTTTCGAAAGCCTATAAATAGAGAAGAATTTCTACCATTTCAACACACCAATTCATTCTTTCTAAGCCTACTACGGTCTTCCTAAGCCTTTAAGGTTTCATTTTCAAATCCCAAGACAGTTACAATCCTCTAGTCGATTTGCTAGTACGGTACAGTCTAGAAGTTTCAGAGTGACTGCAATCATAGGATTGATTGAATATAGACACTTCACAATTGAAGTTGGTCGAGTGCTTCGGATCAAAGCTCACGTTCTAGAAGTTGCAAGGACTTCGCATGAAAACTTATATTTTTCCATAGTGGATTTCAACTGGAAGCTAGAGTTCTTCCTACTGGATTAGTCCTTACAAGAAGAAAACCAATATATATCCTTGTGTTTGCGTTTGCTCTATGCTCTCTACTTTTATATTTTTATATCTGTGATGTATTTCTATGATCTTGCTACTAACAATTTTTAATAACTAATTTTTCTGCTGCCTACTCTATTCACCCCCTTTAGAGTATAACTCTTTACATCTCGTTCCTACAATTGGTTTCAGAGCGGGATCTTGTTATGTAGATATTACTGCTCATACCAATTGCTCCTATAATTGGTATCAAAGCAGGTTATACAGGTAAAACAAGGTAATATTGCTATTATTATTTTAGATCACTATATCACACATGACAACTGTAAAATTCATAAATGAAGGCCAAGCCACAAACAGACCCACTATTTGATGGTACCAACTACACTTACTGGAAAACACGAATGAGCTTCTACCTGAAGTCTCTAGATTTTGACCTCTGGTTAATTGTCATTTGTTGCTACAAAAAGCCTACTATCACCTCTATTCTTACTTCCTCTATAATCATTTATAGTTATACGGAGGAAGCTAAGAAGTTAGCTAGCCTTGATGTAAAAGCAATGCGTGCTTTTTATTGTGCTGTAGACATAAATGTATTCAATTTTATTACTACTTGCACAACATCTCATATAATCTTGAAACTTCTTGAAGCTACCTATGAGTACAGGTACGAAAGCAAAGCTAGCAACTCCAGAAAGGAGGATAGTCTTCATAATAATGCAAATGTGGGCATGATGTCATCAAGATTTAAGGTACAACACAATCCCTTATATGAAGAAGATATTGTATGCCACAACTATAGAAGTTCAGGCTACATCATGGAGTATTGCCCTACTACTACGCAAGTTTTCATGGGAAGTCCTTGCAACTTCTACAACGCGAGCTTTGATCCGAAGCACTTGACCAACTTCAATTGTGAAGTGCCTATCTTCGATCAAGCCTCTGATTACAATCACTCTAAAACTTCTAGACAGTATTGCACTGGCAAATCGACTATAGGATTGTAACTGTCATGGGATTTGAAAATAAAAGCTTAAAGGCTTTGGAAGACCGTAGTAGGCTTAGAGAGAATGAATTGGTGTGTTGAAATGGTATAAATTCTTCTCTATTTATAGGTTTTCCAAAGAAAGAATTCGGGCAGAATTCGAGCAAAATTCTTTGAGAGAATCTCGGCAGATAGTCGTTGCATCCGTAACTGCGAGGAGACTGGGTTTAAAAGGCAATGTTCCACTAACCGAACTTTGGACGAATTTGGGCCAATCTCGGTCCGAATTCTAGTGATCCAGAATTAGTTTGGTTAGGGTTTTGAAAATCGAGTTTTGGGCTTTTTGAGAAGTCAAGCAGTTAGGAAGTAGTTTGGGCTTTTGTAAGTGGATTTGTTTTAAAAAATGAAAGGTATTTTTGAAAACGTTTTTTGGGTAGCCTATTTTCTAGTACGACTCGGTGTACATTATATTTTTAGACTCAATAAATTGTGAAAAATATATTGATAATAAAAATACAGATTCAATGGCAAAACGACTTAATGTCTTGACCGGTAGTAGTAGTAGCATTTGAGCAGATCTTCCAAGTAGCCCTTATATTGAGACATGGTTAGATTAATTATTAAAATCAGGTTTAACCGTGGCTAATGGGCCAATAATCTCTTCTATTTTGATAATTGACAAACTTGACCGATATAACATCTTGATCTTGATTTGACCAAAAATATCAAAATTTAGTGAGGTATTGTTCTGTATTATCTCCTCTTGGTACAAATTATCCGGAAAATGATGTTAGATCCTTTTATCCCTCGTTATCACTTTGCAAAATAATTGCAAAGAGAGAAGCGCCCCCGCAATTCATGCATAAGCGACGAACGTTGAAGAAATGTAGAGATAATATAAAAAAAACAACATAAAGTTCACAGGTTGTTTTACGAAAGAAGCATAAGGTAAGATATAGTGCTAAGCATAAAACGTAGAAGTGCATACCAAAAAGAAATAATATATACTAAATAAAAGAAAATACATACTACTAAGAGTTTGAATACATCAACTCAACATCAAGGTCACATACTCAAACTGTTTGAGATGCTGTTTAGAAGAAATAATAATAAATATATATACTATCATAAAACAACTATAAATCAAAATACCATGACCAAATCAATAAGATATAAAAATATATATATCCATGACGAACTAGGTATACCACATATTAAGGGTATATATGAATTTAAACAATTAATTTGCTTCCCCTTAAATATGCGTATCTAGTTCAAAAAGCATTTATATGCATACAGTAGATAAAATAATCACAAAATCTAAGGAAAATCTGAGATATACATCTTTCGTCCCTTTGATTAATGCATATAAAGTTTTAAACTTTAAAAAAAATCATCTTTAGACAAGTAAAAGTAATATCCAATAAATGAATACTTAAGATGAAACAATCAAAAGATATTTCAATTTGGCATATATAAATCGATATGTGATGAATAATCATATAAGTCAAAAGATGACATAAATTGATCTATTGCAATAGTATCTTACAATAGAGAAGATAGATCAACATATGTGAAAATATCAAAATATAATATTTTCCATCAAAATGAAAGTCCAAATCTAAAGACGAAATTCGTATCTCTTTGCTTAGAGATTAGATCATTCTAAGATTAGAGAATACAAAATATTATGACGATATAAGTATATCCACTGGAATTGAAAGATCTCAAACAACACAAAAATTTAAATCATTTGTAGTTATAAGCATAAGATGTATCAATTACATGTATCCTTATATGTACTACAAAACTATTAAAATATAAAATATTTATAAGTCAAAATGTAGGCCTCGATACGTTGATGTATTCTGTAACCTAGGGGACTGGGTTCAGTGCCCTGGATCCAGAACTAGACAATAGTTGCAAGTAGACCTTAATAAATCTTATGTCTATAAAGTATTGGTCACTTTAGGTTAGCTGTAGGGTTACTGTCCCAGCTAACGGAGGTCCACAGAGGGACGATTAAGTACCGCTTCGCTTTAGCCGTAGCCGTGGTGATAGACAGACCCTTTGTAGGCTTGTACCCAAAATGATCTCTACTTTTAAGAACTTTGATTGAAAGGAATATATGCAGTATTATCAGACATCATCGAAAACCAGAATCCCTAACTATAAGAGAAGTAAATATTCAAAGAATGAACAAAGAAATGATCATCACGATGAAGATACTAAAACTATTTCTCATAGTGCACTGTAGAGGTAAATATATAAAAGATATATACTAAAAATATGCACTAATAAATTAAAGAAATAAAACACAAGATCATATTGACTAAAATGATATGCATATTTTATTAAACAAAGACAAAAGATATGCATAAAAAATGTCAAACAAATAGAAAGGCTACTTAGTATGATATAACATTTGAGATAGTAAATAGCCATGCAATTGTATTTCAAGAACATTATCCTAAGCATGCTAGAAGCATGTATCACACTAGTTTATATAAGATAACAAAAAAAAGCACTTTTAGTAAAAAATAGTGAAAATTCGTTAAAGATATGTAAGATTCTATAGTTCTAGCCATTTAGAAAGAATCGTTTAGCATGTTACCGAAGTGGTTCTAGTGACCACACTTGTGTTGGTGCAATTGCTTGGAAGATGACCTTTGAAGGTTTGCAATCACCAACGTGTTTCATGGTTCTATGGCTTAGCATAGGATGCTCTAACTATAGTATTAGGCGAAGACTTTGGTATCCAAGTAAACTTGGATCCACATTGGTTAGCTTTGAGAACCCAGGTAAATATATTTATATCAACCATCTTTCTAATCTGACAGTGACAAGAAATGTGTCCATTCATACCACAATAATGACAAGCAGCATAAGCATTAGTGCTCGATGCAACAATATGAGAACTTGATGTGGTGTGACATGTCTTGCGTGGTTGACTGTAATAAAAAGCATGGTTATGTTTAACCCTAGCCGTGCTAGATCCTTTTTGAATCTTAGGTTATGTCATATTCCTTGTGTATGACTGTGTCTTGGGTTGAACAACTTGTTTACCCAATCTTATCTCCAACTTTTTAGAGATCGTGCAAGCCTCATTATACTTAGCAGTTGATGAGTCTATTATCTGTGTAGCAATGCTATACTTCTTCTTCTCTACTTCATAAGCTTTATTAAGTTTTTCATGCTCTTGTGTCATCTTATTAATGCATTCTTGCGCAGAATGCAGACTCAGCTTAACCGTGGATAGATCATCTATGTCATTATAGTGGCAATATTTCTAATCTCATTAAACATAGAAAACAACCTTTCATTCTCAAGCTTTTAAGCCTTAACGTCTTTTTGAGACTTCTTATACTTATCTAATACTTTCTTGTGTTCTTCCAATAGATCACTGAAAGCATCAGATAACTCATCATATGAAAATTCACTCTTTTCATAAAGGGAATTATTTTGTACCTCCTTAGATAATGCCATTGCGCATATATTTGTAGCTAGACGAGGTCTCTCTTCTTCTTCAAAATCGTTTGCTTCACTTTAACATCATATGCTCGTGGTAGCGTACTTGTGAGACGACGATCGTCCTTCATTTGATCGTTCGTAGCAATTCTCCTATTTAGTAGTAGTAGAGCAATATTCTATGATGTAGCCTAAACTTCTACAGTTGTGGCATACAATCTCTTCTTCATTTAAGGGATTGTGTTGTACCTTAAATTTCGATGCCATCATGCACATATTTGCATCATTATGAAGACTATCCTCATTTCTAGAGTTGCTAGCTTTGCTTTCATACCTGCACTTATAGGTAGCTTCAAGTAGTTTCCAGATTCTATGAGATGTTGTGCAAGTAGTAATAAGATTGAATACATTTATGTCTACATCACAATAAAAAGCATGTATTGCTTTTGCATCAAGGCTAGCTAACTTATTCTCTTCCTCCGTGTAACTATAATAAGGCTTGTTGATTATAGAGGAAGTGAGAATAGAGGTGATAGTAGGCTTTTTATAGCCACAAATAACAATTGACCAGAGGTCAAAATCTAGAGACATCAGGTAGAAGCTCATCCATTTCTTTCGACTGGATTAGTCATCACAAGAGGGAAACCAGTATACATCCTTGTGTTTGTGTTTACTCTCTGCTCTCTATTTTTACATTTCCATATCTGTGATATATTTCTGTGATCTTGCTTTTAATAATTTTTAATAGCTAATTTTTCCACTATCTACTCTATTCACCTCCACTAGAGTATAGCGCTTTACATCTCGTTCCTACATGAAGTTTCTAGAGATTGGCATTTCTTGTGCTGCAAAAATCAAAGCTACGAAAATGTATATATTATGATCATAAATAATAGTAGGAAAATATCTATTAATAACTATACTAAATAAAAATAATATAAAAAATAACTCTAAAAATCCAGGACGCTTATAACCTACCCACCTTAAAGAATTTCATCCTCAAAATTACACTAACGCATAGGATAATAGAAATTAGTCATATTGTATTTCTAGAGGATGCTATATCGTATCGAGATAGTAATACATCTTGTGGCTAGGTTTAGACTAAGGGACTTTGTATCACAACTTTGGTTCATAGGCTAACATAGCACAATAGCCCAACCTTTCAAACAAGGATAATGGGTGAACCATGCACCATGACAGTCATTTTCCCTAGACTGCTAACAGAAACAACAAATCACCATAAATCAGGCTTATGATCGGCTAATCATTCCTAATATATGGTAATCTTTCTAATACTCCTATCTATAGAAGACTACCCACCTTAGTTCTTTACCTAGTCTTATTAAGCATGGATTCCTAACTTCTTTTCATAAGAATCTTTTAAATTCTTATGTGTTGGGGAAGTGGCTACTCTAGGCTTGGTTACGAAACTACCATAGATACAAGAAAATAATATACCCTTAGAATCAGTAATGGGTACAACTAAAATAATACCTGCTACAGCTACACCCTTAAGCTCCCTTCCTATTGGTGCCAAAACTTAAGCCTGTACAAATCTTTGTCCTCCATCCTACTGTTTAGTCCTTCCGTGCTGGACCTCCTGTAGTGGCAAAGGTGGTCCTCTCTTGTGGTCCTCCTAGTGTTGCAGTCGCCTGAGCAGGTGGTCTCGGTCCTGGTGGTACTGGTAGTACAAGTCTCGGTGTTGGATACTGAGGTCTGTCGCTCTGATGTAGTCACTCCATAGAATGGTGCTGGTCAGATCCACATTGCAAGCATTGTAATAGTCTTTTTCGACACTCTCTAAAATGTCCCTTCTTGCCATAATGATGACAAGTCGGAAGCTCCTTAGCAGGTTAGCGTTTGACTCGCTGCTGAAGATGCTCTTCTGAATGTTTGATAGGTCCTTCTGACTGTCCCTTGACTGGAACAATCACAATAGTAGGGCGCTTTGGAAGTATTGGATCCTTGTTGATAGCCTCCTGGAGACAGAATTCTTCTAACACCTCGGCGTACGAAACTCTAGACTGTGCAGTAGTATATCGCTGAAGCTTCTTCGTCAACCCATGATGAAATCATCGTACCTTCTCCATGTCATTCTGTATCATAATAGTAGCAAAATGACTAAGGCGACTAAACTCAGTATCATACTCGTCTACAGTCATGTTCCCTTGTTTATGATGAAGGAACTGATCGTAGAGAGTGTCACAAATTGTAACGGAGAAGTACTTTGCCTTAAAATACTCCAAGAACTGCTCTTAAGTTTGACCTCTACCGATATCTCACTCGATCGAATCCTACTAATGATGTGCATTCCCTTCGAGCTAGGTTCGAACGGCTGTCATCAATAAGTGTGTGCCCACTTTTCAGGTTTTTAAAAATTTATTTATTTATTTATTCTATTTTAATTCGTGTTGTGAAACAAATTTTTTGAAACATGTAGACGTTATTTTCTACTATTTTGCATTATAAAAGAAAACCCTTATGATTAAAAAAAATTAATTTTTTTCATTATTGGCATTATTTGATTATTAGCTTGTTAACTAAAATAAAATATGAGTTTTGAAGATTATAAATACCTTATAAGAATTTACGTTTTATCAAATATTAGCTATGGAGATAATCAATTATCATTTTTAAATTTAAAAATATATTATTTCGCAAATTAATATGTTTATCACCTATGGATTTAAATTATAGGATTTAGCTAATTGATATTATCAATAAATTTATGTTACTCTTCTACTTCAAAATAATCAATTATTGAACTTCAGATTTAATTTACTTGATTATGTTGGATATCGATTTAGCGTAGTATTATGATTAACTAAATTTTGTTTTAAAATAGTTATCTGATTTAGTAAATTCATACGATATTAAATCATTTGGATTTAGTTTAGATCGACATTACTATCTATTAATATGATATGATTAGGGTAATCAGATCTTTAAAGTTTAGTCAAATCAAAACTAGAGGAAATGTTTATCTAGTCAATTGGTAGTCCATATCAAACCAAGAGCCTCCCATCTACTTAAGATCGCTTTCTTCTTGTTCCTTTAAAAACTATCTTCCTGGAACCATTCACGGTCTCATAGCATAAACTTGAGTTCGAGCCATTGCCATTAAGATTTCGCAGCATCGACAGCTATGCTCATCTTTTCCATTCGTCACACGTCGATGCCTGAACCTACTCGCCTATACCCTCTTCGATGACTCCTTGACAACACGCAAGGAGCCCTGAATCCCAGCAGTCATGACCTGTGCGGCTTCTCAGCAAATCCAGCAACACTCCGTCATTCTTATCAACCTCGACAAACTTTTTTGTTCCCCCTACAATGCCGAAAAGCTGGGAATACATTATGTTGAACCGCCATTATCTGCGGATCTCGTATGGAACTCCTTGAAGCAACTGACCCTATGCCAACCTCTACGCGACGCCTTCGCATGCAGGCCCGACTTGTCAGGATTCCACGCGTCGCTGACCAGAATCGAGTGCATGCTGTACCATCTGGGACAAAAAGATCAAACCATTGCCACCCGTACTCCGACCTTCCCTCTTCGCCGACCCCGCTCGTCGATTGCCAGACCCAGGCGAAGCCACAGTCGCCTTTCTCGGCAAACCCGGGTGGGCTCCGTCGAAGAACCTCGTGCCACCGCCCATCCCGTGCGCCGCGGGCCAGTTCGAGCGCCGCACCGGACATGGATCCGTCGACGACCTCACGTTGTCTGGCATGTCTTCTCCGATCCCGCTTCCGAAGTCCCGACGAACCCGAGCAGTGCCCGACTGCTACGTCGAGCCGCCGCAGGCAAGCGGGGAACTCCTCGTGCCGAGCCGGAGTAGCGCACGGCGCCCGACGACTTCCTCGTCGGCAAGTCCCCTCTGTGTTTGCCACGAACATGGTCCTCCAGCACCGACCATGGTGAGTCTTTCCCTTTTTGAAGCTCTGTCTCTCTAAATAATCATTCTCTCTCCATCGGTTGGCGAAGAAAGGGGGGTTTTTCCTATTCCAATTAGGGGTGAGTATTCGGTTTATTCGGTGCCAACCGAACCGAATAACAGAAAACCGAATTCGACCGAAACCGAATAAGCAAAAATGAAACCGAACCGAATTGGTCAATAACCGAACCGAACCGAACCGAATTAAATCGGTTCGGTTTTCGGTTTATTCGGTTTATTCAGTTTTTTTGGTTTATTTGTGTTTTTTTTGTTAATATATATAATAACTAAATATACTAAGATATATTTATTATATACATATAGTATATACCTCTATATATATATATATACCTATAGTATATATCTGTTGGTGTTTTATTTTATGTGTTGTGTGTGTTCACAACATTCTATTGTTAAAAGATAGTCCCACATCGGAAAATCACACCAATATATATCTCTATATATTACTTATGAAGGAATAGAGAGATGCACATGGGTTGAGGCCCAATAGAGGGTGCCATGTGGGGGGATTTTACATAGAGGTGAGAATAATAAACCAACTTTTGGCCAAAATAAAAATAGATTGGAGCTAAGCCCCGAAGGGGCTTAGCGACTCGGACTCGGACTCGGACTCGGACTCGGACTCGGGCTCGGGCTCGGACTTGGGCTTGGGCTTGGTCTAATGGGCTTTTGAGGCTTAATGTGGCTTTTTGATGGCACTTTGCACTTAGCTCGTCGCTAGGCGCATTGTGCGCTTTAGTTGCGCTCGTGCGCGAGCCTCTGCGCGGCCTACGTGGCGTACGGGGCGTACTGAGCGTACTGAGCGTACGGGACGTACGGGTCGTACGGGTCGAGCGGGTCGAGCGGGTCGAGTGGGCCGTTCAAATTATGTAACGTCCGCGGGTCTTGTGGGCTCAGATCCGGAAATGGGTCAGATCCAGAAAATTCGGATCTGGCATTAAACCAGGGCGTGCGTTCAGAATTTGAAAAGCCCATCTCGTGCCTATAATATCAGTAGCATCTCCTCTCTCTAAGGTTACAGAAAATAATCAGAGAATTTCCAGAGAGAGAGAGAAGTGCTGCTGCTATTCTGAGGAGTCGTCGACATTTTTGGCCAGCGTTCTAAAGTTCTCTTCGAACTTGCTGGTTCCTGGAGGCTTTTCCGTAAGATGGATATAGCTTTGAGCGCCGGTGATCTTTCACCCCAGCAGGCTTTCTTCTTCCTCCGTTGCCTTCGAGTATACCGTCACTTCTCTTTAGAAGTTATACAGTTCTGTTGCCTTCGAGAATACCGTCGCTTCTCTTTAGAAGTTATACGGTTCTGTTGCCTTCGAGAAATATTACGAAACCTCTTTAGATTCTCGTAATACAATATCACCTTCTTTAGGGTGTTGTTGCTGGAAACATTGTCTTTACAATAGTTTCTGAAAATGTGTTTTTCCATCGATTGTTCGCCAAGGGACTAACAATCTCAAAGCTATATCGAAAAGATGGATAACTCACGTGCATCGCTCGTCAATACCGACTTTAACAAGTTGGAGAAATTCGACGGCGAATATTTCCAAATCTGGAAACAGAAAGTAACCTTAAACATTCAACTCGTGGAAGTTGATCACGTGCTGAATGAGGAAGAACCGATCGTTCCAACAACCGGAACCGCAGAAGTTATTGCAGCTGCTAAGTCCAAGCAGGCAAAATGGATTAGAGAAAACAGTATCTGTAAACTGTTGATTCTCAATAGCATGGAAGACTCTCTGGCAGAGTCCTATTCCAAGAAGAATTCTGCCAAAGAGATTTGGGACTCCTTGGGGAAATTGTACGAAGATGACGAGAATCGGTCCAAGATCTTCTTGGTTGAAAGATACCACAAGTGGACCTTCGAAGATGAGAAGGCTATGCTGCCCCAAGTAAAGGAGTTTTTGAAGCTGCGCCAAAAGTTGGATGACGAGAAGATGCCTCTTGTCGACAAGTTTGTCGTTGGAGGAATCGTCTCTAAACTTCCTGCGGGTTGGAGCAACTTCTATGCAAGGATGCACCGCAAGAAGCTGGACATATGTATGGAAGATCTCCTGCAAGAGATCCATGTTGAGGACGAGATGCGCTCTCAACAGAAGATGGATTCTCTGTCCAAACAACTGGCAAAAGCAAATCTGGTCCAAACCAGAGAGTACAAGGGGAAGCAGGCGGCTTCTCCTCACAAGAAGAAGAAGGACTTCACTAATCTGAAAGTGAAGAGTCCTTCATTCAAGAATCAGAAGTCCAAGTCCTATGTGACTTGTTACAAATGTGGCAAGAAGGGCCACTACAAAAGTGACTGCAAGGAACCAGAAAAAGGTGAGCCTAGTAAGGTTTCTTTGGTTACTAATCTGGTTGCAATGATAGCGCAGGTTGCAAATGTGGGGGTTGACTCGGACTGGTGGATAGACACTGGTACGACATGTCATGTCTGCTCAGACAAGGAATGGTTCGACTCCTATGAGCCAACTTCCGAGAAAGTCATAATGGCAAACCAGGCACAAGCTGAAGTACTGGGGATCGGGACGGTGGAGCTGAAACTCACATCAGGGAACACTCTGACGCTTCAAGGAGTGAAGCATGTTCCTGCAATTGCTAAGAACCTGATCTCTGGGAGCCTGCTTTGTAACGCAGGCTTGAGGATGGACATCAATGCTGGCCAGATGGTGATGTCCAAGAAGGGTACATTCTTCGGAAAAGCTTTCCAGACTGAAGGAATGTACAAAATTCAGCTTGTTGTAACCCAGAAAAATGATATTAATGCTATTTCTACTTTGAACTATTCTTTTGAGTTGTGGCATAATAGGCTAGGACATGTTCATTGTAAAAGAATTAACAAGATGTCTAGCCTAGGACTTATCTCCAAGTGTGGGGGTAAGGTAGAAAAATGTGAAGTGTGTGCTCAGACGAAGATCACAAGGAAACCCTTTCACAGGGTCCATCGAAGCATAGATCTTCTGGAGTTGGTTCACTCAGATATCTGTGATTTTAAGCAATTCTCTACAAAAGCCGGGATGAAGTATTTTATTACTTTCATCGATGACTTCTCAAAGTATGCTTTTGTCTACCTGCTCAAGTCTAAAGACGAAGCATTCGAGAAGTTCAAGGAGTTCAGGGCCGAGGCTGAACGGCAAACTGGACAACAACTCAAAAGGCTAAGGAGTGATCGAGGCGGGGAGTATCGGTCTAATGATTTCTCATCATTCTGTAAAGAACATGGAATCATAAATGAGACGACGGCTCCGTACTCTCCTCAATCCAACGGAGTAGCAGAAAGGAAGAACGGAATGTTGACAGAGATGATGAACTCAATGTTGTTGACTGCGGGTCTTCCAAAGAGCTTCTGGGGAGAAGCTGCATTAACGGCTACTTTCATTCTCAATAGAGTACCGTATGCAACTTCCGACATAACACCTCATGAACTCTGGTTCAAAGTCAGACCTAACTTGAATGTCATTCGAGTGTGGGGGTGTCTGGCTTACGTGAAGCTCCCAGATCTGAAGATTCAGAAGCTGGGGACTAGGACCACTAAGGCTATCTTCTTGGGTTATGCCGAGAAGAGTGATGCTCGGAGATTCCTTAATATAGAATCAAATCATATCATTGAATCTCGCGATGCTGAATATTTTGAAGACAAGTTTGCAAGGCACAAAAATATTGTTCTCGCGGATCTTCCGGAGAATGATGAGAGTGCAAAGCAGACAGAAGTCCTTAAAGAACCAGTAGTCCAAGAAGAAACTATTGTCGAAGAGACACCAGTTGAACCAGAACTCGCTGAGCCGTCAACTAAGCGAGTAAGGAGGCCGAAAGACTTCGGAGATGACTTCGTCACTTATCATGTGGAAGCAGATCCGCTTACCTATGAAGAAGCGATGAAGACCAGAGATATTGTATTCTGGAAGGAGGCGATAGACAATGAGATTGACTCAATCACCTCCAATAATACATGGGTGTTAGTTGACCTGCCAAAAGGAGCAAGACCCATCGGATGCAAATGGATCTTCAAGAAGAAGATGAAAGCAGATGGAACCATCGACAAATTCAAGGCCAGGCTAGTGGCCAAAGGGTTTGCTCAGAAACAGGGGATCGACTATTTTGATACTTATGCTCCAGTAGCTCGGATGACAACCATCAGATTGTTAATTGCTCTAGCAGCAATACACAAACTAGTGATACATCAGATGGATGTGAAAACGGCATTCCTTAATGGCGAGCTGACAGAAGAGATCTACATGCAACAACCAGAAGGTTTTGTCGTCAGAGGTCTGGAAGACAAAGTCTGTAAGTTGATGAAGTCTCTGTATGGTTTGAAACAAGCTCCTAAAATGTGGCATGAGAAGTTTGACAAAGTGATAAGGTCAAATGGCTACAAGGTCAGTAAAACATACAAGTGTGTCTATACTAAGTTTGCTGACGGAAGAGGAGTTATCGTTTGTCTATACGTTGACGACATGCTAATCCTAGGTACGGATTTAAGCTGTGTCACAGAGACAAAGAAATTTCTCTCGACCAAGTTCAGTATGAAGGACTTGGGGGATGCCGATGTTATCTTGGGGCTCAAGATCATCCGGACAGGCACGGGAATAGCACTGTCACAATCTCATTACATTGAGAAAATGCTCACTCGATACGGGTATCAAGATCTTTCTATAATTGATACACCGTACCGGAGTGATCAGAAGCTGGAGCCAAATTCGAGAGAAAGCGTCAAGTAGTTGGAGTACGCCAGCGTCATCGAAAGCTTGATGTACGCTACTACTGCCACAAGGCCTGACATAGCTTTTGCGGTGGAAATGCTGAGTCGGTTCACTAGCAACCCAGGCGTTGAATACTGGAACGCTGTGAAGCGTGTTATGAGATATCTAAAAAAGACTCAGACATTTGCACTATACTACAGCGGAGATCCGTCAGTAGTGGAAGGCTTCAGTGATGCTAGCTGGTGTTCAGAGGTGGAGAGCGAGTATTCTACAGGTGGATTCATATTCGCCTTGGGCGGAGCTGCTATATCGTGAAAATCGAAGAAGCAGACAATGTTATCTCGCTCCTCCATGGAATCTGAATTCTATGTATTGGATGCTGCTGCAGATGAAGCAGAGTGGCTTCGGGAGCTCATGTATGATCTTCCAGTGGTTGGAGCTCAGATACCGACAATCCCGATATACTGTGACAACCAGACGGCAGCAGCAGTAGCATCAAATGAACTCTTTAACGGGAAGAAGAGGACTGTGCGGTTAAAGCACAGAGTAGTGAACGATCTCATCAAACGAGGCGTCATTGCAGTGATCGATGTTTGGAGTCAGGAGAACCTGGCGGATCCGTTCACGAAAGGCCTCAAACGACAGCTGGTCGAGGACACAGCAAAGAAGATGGGTTTGAAGGCATTCTAATATTGTGTCATTATAATCCTATCAATAAATTTTATGTTATTGGTTCAAAGAGAAATCTACCAGATATCTAATTTTTTGATTCAAGGAAGGACTATTGACTGGAAAAATATTAGTTAACAGTGGGTACTTGTTCTGCGGAACATGGAAGGGTTTCGGACCCAGAACCACTGTTGTCTACTATAAATTTTCTACGGAAAATTGATCCTGTGGGAAGGATGGCATAATGCCTTAATGAGTTCTCAGACTGAGTGAAGGTCTGTTATGCTTTACAGGAAGCATGGTAGCACAGCACTACAAGGAGTGTGACTCCATGCTATGTGTGGCGGTGACTCCACCATGAGGTTCTCGAAAGAGGTAAATCCTCGGCTATGTTAGCCAAGTCACAGCGGCGTAGCACCGCAAATAGGCAGTTGGCCTAATGCTATATATTGAATTAAAGAGGGATGTAGTCAGCACTACAAAGAGGAGGTGTTCCTCATGTTACGGGTGGCACGACACCACAATGAGGTAAACCCGGCTAGGGATAAAGCCCCGGCCTTGCAAGCCATGTCGTAGCGGCGTAACACCGCACAGAAGCGTAAGGCTTCATGCTGGGTAGTTTGGCACTACAAAGGGGCTAGACCTCATGCTACTGGTAGTATGACACTACGATGAGGTTCCCGGTGATTCGGGGTAAGGTCCTCGGCTTAAGGCCATGTCATAGCGGCGTAGCACCGCAAAGGAAGCGTTGGACACTTCATGCCATATCTCTTTAATAAAGAACTCACCTATAATGTATGGACAGAAAAATAGGCCATTTCTTGATGGTAAATTTGTAGACGCCCAAAATACATACATTGAAATCCAGGCTGGCACAAGGCCTTTAATGTGCAGCCAGAAGTACAGATAACTACATTATGTGAGTGGGAAAAATTACAGTTGTGGTATAGAATTCAAGGCGTAGTCCATTCTTGTATCATACTGTTGTTCAACCCATGCGGGAAGATTCAAGTCGTCAGCGACATCTATCCTAATACGTAATGGACAGTTATTATGTGGAATGCTTAAATCATATATATAGAGATATGTGGGAGATTGTTGGTGTTTTATTTTATATGTTGTGTGTGTTCACAACATTCTATTGTTAAAAGATAGTCCCACATCGGAAAATCACACCAATATGTATCTCTATATATTACTTATGAAGGAATAGAGAGATGCACATGGGTTGAGGCCCAATGGAGGGTGCCATGTAGGGGGATTTTACATAGAGGTGAGAATAATAAACCAACTTTTGGCCAAAATAAAAATAGATTGGAGCTAAGCCCCGAAGGGGCTTAGCGACTCGGACTCGGACTCGGACTCGGACTCGGGCTCGGGCTCGGGCTCGGACTTGGGCTTGGGCTTGGGCTAATGGGCTTTTGAGGCTTAATGTGGCTTTTTGATGGCACTTTGCACTTAGCACGACAGCTCGTCGCTAGGCGCATTGTGCGCTTTAGTTGTGCTCGTGCGCGAGCCTCTACGCGGCCTGCGTGGCGTACGGGGCGTACTGAGCATACTGAGCGTACGGGTCGAGCGGGTCGAGCGGGTCGAGTGGGCCGTTCAAATTATGTAACGTCCGCGGGTCTTGTGGGCTCAGATCCGGAAATGGCTCAGATCCAGAAAATTCGGATCTGGCATTAAACCAGGGTGTGCATTCAGAATTTGAAAAGCCCATCTCGTGCCTATAATATCAGTAGCATCTCCTCTCTCTAAGGTTACAGAAAATAATCAGAGAATTTTCAGAGAGAGAGAGAAGTGCTGCTGCTATTCCGAGGAGTCGTCGACATTTTTGGCCAGCGTTCTAAAGTTCTGTTCGAACTTGCTGGTTCCTGGAGGCTTGTCCGTAAGGCGGATATAGCTTTGAGCGCCGGTGATCTTTCACCCCAGCAGGCTTTCTTCTTCCTCCGTTGCCTTCGAGTATACCATCACTTCTCTTTAGAAGTTATACGGTTCTGTTGCCTTCGAGAATACCGTCGCTTCTCTTTAGAAGTTATACGGTTCTGTTGCCTTCGAGAAATATTACGAAATCTCTTTAGATTCTCGTAATACAACATCACCTTCTTTAGGGTGTTGTTGCTGGAAACATTGTCTTTACAATAGTTTCTGAAAATGTGTTTTTCCATCGATTGTTCACCAAGGGACTAACAATATCTATATATATTTAGTATATACCTATAATTAATACCTATAGTATATATCTATATATACCTCTCTCTCTCTCTCTCTCTCTCTCTCTCTCTCTCTATATATATATATATATATATATATATATATATATAAACTAAAATTTCTTATTCGGTTTTCGGTTTTGGACCGAAATCGAATAAGAAAATTTAGTATTTTCAAAACTGAAACCGAACCAATTTTTTTCAAAACCGAACCGAATCTCTTATTCGGTTCGGTTCGGTTTTCGGTTCAAAACCGAATAATGCTCACCCCTAATTCCAATCTCTATTTCTCTCTCTTCCTTCTTCTTTCAATGTGGTTGCTGCAATGGACTGTGTTTTTGTTGTTCTTACAAGTGTTTCTCTGTGAAAAGTGGGAATAGGAGAAATAAAATCATTAATTATTTTATTATTTTATACCAATGTAAGCATTAGCAGGTGCATATGTATAATTACTGTTATACCATTATTAGTATTATTATTATTATCTATATACTGTTTTACAAAATAAATAGATGATAAATAATTGTCTAAAATTGTTTATAGTAAATATATAGTAATGGACTTTGTGCCTATATGTAATTTTAAAATCAGAGTTTTGTCTAAAAGGATTTTTCTCCATATTCAAGTAATTATATAAGCATATTTTTCCAAAGGTTATATTACTAAAGGGGGGCCTTATAGTTATAGATTTTTATATATAGTATATATCTTCCTAAAACGAGATTCAATAAAGTATTTTTAAATAGGTATATTAGCATAGTATTTTCAAGCTATTTCTAAAACTTAGTATTGGGGCTTAGCCTACATTTAATTTCAAAACAAGGTTTAGAAGCTTAAATATGGTAGTATAATAGTTTAGGGCATTTTAAATATTGTTTTGACCTAAATACTATCGTTGTATTTTATCTAGTTAAAATATTAGCTTCGCACAAAAAGCATGATTTTTTATATTTTCAATTGATCATCTACAAATATTTTAACTAATAAAATATAGTCTCAAGGCACTATAAATAATTCTAGAATTAGTTATATATATTTATTTACACAAATTCTTCGATTATAAATCCTTGACCGTGGCTAATCATTATTCCATTTTATTTGCAAATCCCGGACTACTTTATATCGACCCTAGCCAATCAGACTATCCTGGACCAAGAGGAGTATCAGTTTTACCAGCATAGGACCTCAGGCGAGTACATCTCTGATAGTTTTCGTATTTGATTATCTCTATACTTCCTATATTTAATAATGTTTTACAGTGATGTTCCATTAGTTATTGACACGCTTGTCACACGAGATAGTAGTTATGGATTCTTGCATGTTGTTCGTGACCAATATATTTTTGTGTTCGTGACCTGTTTGAATCCATGGGTACTAGTCGGACGGAGAAGTACATTAGTAGACATGTAAACATACCCAGAAATATCCCATGATGTCTATTCGTGAATAATAGCAGCTGCACACGACACGTGCAGGGTGCCGGATTTACCCCTTAGCCGTTTATATATCGAAAGTGTATTTCAAATCACTTGTTAGATAATGTCTTGCTATATTACAGTTTTTTGTCATTGCTTGTCTTGTGTACCATGTCTTCATGCTTTTACTTGCATGATTCCTACCATGATTTTCTGTTTATCTACTTATCATGTATCTCACTATTATTACAGATTTATTGATTTTGTCATTTATTGATTCTGTTGTGAGATTGTACTCGTTCTATTCCTGACTGGAAACCAACATTTTTCAGGTTAGCTGTGGCTTCACTTAGCCTTGGGAGATACGGGTGTAATTGTAGACAGAAACCTAGAAATAGATAGCAGTTGTATCATTTTTATTAATTGTGAGAACTTTGTATTTTCTTTAATTTTAAATATTGTAAATGTTGTAATAAATTTAGAAATGTGAATGAGCAATAAAGTTTATTTTGAGCAATTATTTTTTGCGGGCTTGACAACGTTCTACCGCCGACTGTACGGCGTAGGCTGGCTTGGACACGTCTCGTATCCGAAAAGTGGGTACGGGTCGTGACAAGTTTTTGTAGTGGCCCATGCAGGTCAGTTTTCATAAAGTGTGTAAACTCATGATAGTACCTAAGTTAGTCGTACTATAGCGAGCCTGCGACTAGGAAATGCTCATTCACAACTAGGATTGAATTAATTTAGGAGAATGACTAGGAGTAGGAGTCCCTTATTAATTTGATTATTGGGTAGTTAAGGATTAGGCCATGCAATTTATTAAATTTACATAACTTGGAAGATTTTCATAGATACACTATTGCATTTTGATGCGACAATATGACCTAAGGTGGGTAGACTATATACTCATCAACTTAGGCCTTCCTAGAATCCGATTTTTAACCGTTACCCCTTTTTTCGAATTTTTATTAAAATAATTTTTTTTAAATTGAATTAAAGTATGATTTTTGGAATTTTATTAATATTCATTATAGAAGGGTTTAGTCATGGTTAAGATTTAGAGTACAAGATGACGAAAAATTATTGCACGGATAGTGTGGTCGTGTGCCTTGATTAATGTTCTAGCCATGGTAGAGAAGGTCGAGCCATAGGTGTATCCTAACTAGGAAAACCAGGCTAAGTTGCTACTTGACCTCTATAAAGAATCTAATTAGTTATTTATTAATATTATGATTTTTAGGAAATCTGGTTGTACCAATTCAGCCCGGACTGGACCCGAACCCAACTTAATCCCTAGTAGTCATGTATTGCGACCAACGACGTCCATATAGACATGTAGATGCGTATATATATTAGTACTCCATTTTAGCCCCGTGAATAATTTTCATAAACGTATATAATATATGTATTATTGCTATTTAGATTTATATTTTGTAAATAGGAACCCTCTCTTAGAATGATATTTTGGGAATTTATTTAGGCTATACATATATACTTGTGTATGAATATAATCATAATAGGTAGACATAATGTCTTATACATATTTCCCTTGATCTTGAATTTTATACCTCTCTTGTCTTCGGCCATTTCTCCCTGATCAATCGTTTGAAACTCCAAAATCGATACCGCACTTCAAGGACAAATACTTGCATTCTTCTTCTATTTTATCAACTTGTATGACTTTTGAAACTCCTTTAAAATTCTTGGAGATATAGTTGGAATAATTTTGATGACTCGCAATGGCGAAGATAGCAGCACACTGTCACCATTTATTTGAATTATGGAACTGCGGGTTCACTGCAGCCAGCAGCGCACTAGCGAGGCATGATCCCTAAGTTGAAGTAATTCCAAGTATGTGTGGGTCATCGAATATTATTAAAACTATGTCTTGGTTGTCCTATTTAATCCTTGAATTATTATGTCAATATTGGATAGAGTTGATAGAGTGTTCGATACCATATTATACTTAAGTCATAAATGAAGGGTTTACTGTAGCCAGATGTATACTGGCGAGGCATTTTCGAATATTATAGAAACTACATCTTTTGGCATGGGACTGTTGAAAATTTTATGTTCCACAACTTCATAGACTCTCGATTTAAAATTTGATTAGTTCTTAACCTTTCATTTCTTGATCCCTTCCTTTTATCTTTACTTTTCGTACCGTTATTAGTCTACCTAGAAATCATCTAAACCTATTTACTAGATTCACAAACATACCTAGATCATAATTCAATGTTCATGCCTACCAAATTGATCGTGCTAAAGACGATTTCGATTTGAATCGTCCTTAACGACTTTTTGCAACCATACAATTTGATTGTGTTTCGATCATGTCCACTCGCATATTTTTAGATTCTGAGTCTATGATCGTGCCTAAATAATCTTGCCTAAACAGTTAAGCGAGTTAATTATGTCAAAACAATTTTTTATCGTTCTAAACAGGTTTGCTCGTGATTAAACTATTTTGACTATAGTCGTGCCTACATTTCGAACTCTATTATTAGTGCTTAGATTTTATTCCATTGTAATAATGGCTATTTCGATCATATTCGTACGCATGCCAAATTTTAATCATGCTTGGATGACTTGCATGATTAACCTCGATCGTGACTGCATCTTAGTGTATCAAAGTGACTTAACCTAGTTTAGATTTTGAATGTCGACCATGCCCATATAAATCCAATAGTAGTTAATCATGCCTAATGACTTTTCTTGTTTAATTAACCCTATTTCGATTATGTCCTTGACCATGATAACCAGGTTCTGTTGACTATACTTTAATCGTGCCACGTGGTGTCTTTTCTTAAACATTCGATTCCATTCACGATCTTACTCCAATTTGATCAATGATCATAATATTTCTTGATTATGTTTTTTAAAATTGTGCCTAACTACGTTCTTTGAAGCTTCGATGGCCAATTTTCTAAGGTAGGTAGAGCCTTTGATTGATGAATTGTCCTTGAGGTTATTTTTAACTTTTATCAAATTTCTGAAAACAATTAGAGCATATTTGAAGACCATAGCCAAAGGTTCTAAACCATACCTATTTATCCTTCCATTACCACCCTAGCCGGTCAGTGCTTTCATTATAGAAAATTTTATTTTGAGCATCTTCTTCTTTCTTTCCTCTTCTTTTCATCTATTTTTTAATATTTTCATTATCATAATTTTACCATACTTTTTGCTTATCAATTAAGTCCATCTATCTTGGTAGGCCTTAAATTTGAGGACGAATTTATTTCTAGGGTGGGTAGATTTGTGAGCCCACTTTTCGGGTTTTTAAAATTTATTTATTTATTTATTCTATTTTAATTCGTGTTGTGAAACAAATTTTTTGAAACATATAGACGTTATTTTCTACTATTTTGCATTATAAAAGAAAACCCTTATGATTCATAAAAAATAATAATTATTTTTCATTATTGGCATTATTTGATTATTAACTTGTTAACTAAAATAAAATATGAGTTTTGAAGATTATAAATATCGTATAAGAATTTACGTTTTTCAAATATTAGTTATAGAGATAATCAATTATCATTTTTAAATTTAAAAATATATTATTTCGTAAATTATTATGTTTATCACCTGTGGATTTAAATTATAGGATTTAGCTAATTGATATTATCAATAAATTTATGTTACTCTTCTACTTCAAAATAATCAATTATTTAACTTACTCGATTATGTTGGATATCGATTTAGCGTAGTATTATGATTAATTAAATTTTGTTTTAAAATAGTTATCTAATTTACTAAATTCATACAATATTAAATCATTTGGATTTAGTTTAGATCGACATTACTATCTACTAATAGGATATGATGGGTAATCAGATCTTTAAATTTTAGTCAAATCAAAACTAGAGGAAATATTTATCTAGTCAATTGGTAGTCCATATCAAACCAAGAGTCTCCCATCTACTTAAGTGCGCTTTCTCCTTGTTCCTTTAAAAACCATCTTCCTGGAACCATTCACGGCCTTATAGCATAAGCTCGAGTTCGAGCCATTGCCATTAAGATTTCGCAACATCGACTGCTATGCTCATCTTTTCCCTTCGTCTCACGTTGATACCTGAACCTACTCACCTATACGCTCTTCGACAACTCCTTGACCACATGCAAGGAGCCCTGAATCCCAGCAGTCATGACCTGTGCGGCCCCTCAGCAAATCCAGCAACACTCCGTCGTTCTCATCAACCTCGACAAACTTTTCTGTTCCCTCTGCAACGCCGAAAACCTGGGAACACATTATGTCGAACCGCCATGTTCCACGGATCTCGCATGGAACTCCTTGAAGCAACTGACCCCATGCCAACCTCTACCCGACGCCTTCGCACGCATGCCCGACTTGTCAGGATTCCACGCGTCGCTGACCACAACCGAGTGCGTGCTGCACCATCCGGGACAAAGAGATCAAACCATTGCCACCCGTGCTCCGACCTTCCCACTCCGCCAAACCCGCTCGTCGATCGCCAGACCCGGGCGAAGCCACGGTCGCCTTCCCGGCGAACCCGGGTGGCGCTCCGTCGAAGAACCTCGCGCCATCGCCCATCCCGTGCGCCGCGGGCCACTTCGAGCACCGCACCGAACACGGATCCGCCGACGACCTCACACTGTCTGGCGCGTCTCTTCCGATCCCACCTCCAAAGGCCCGACGAACCAGAGCAGTGCCCGACTGCTGCGCCGAGCCGCCGCGGGCAAGCGGAGAACTCCTCGTGCCGAGCCGAAGCAGCGCGCGGCACCCGGCGACTTCCGCGTCGGCAAGTCCCCTCCGTGTCCGCCGCGAGCAGGGTCCTCCAGCACCGACCATGGTGATTCTTTCCCTGTTTGAAGCTCTCTCTCTAAATAATCATTCTCTCTCCATCGGTTGGAGAAGAAAGGGGGTTTTTCCTCTTCCAATCTCTATTTCTCTCTCTTCCTTCTTCTTTCAATGTGGTTGATGCAATTGGACTGTGTTTTTGTTGTTGTTACAAGTGTTTCTCTAAAAAAAATAGGAATAGAAGAAATAAAATCATTAATTATTTTATTGTTTTATACCAATGTAAGCATTAGTAGGTACATATGTATAATTACTGTTATACCATTATTAGTATTAGTATTATCTATATACTGTTTTACGAAATAAATAGATGATAAATAATTGTCTAAAAATTGTTTATAGTAAATATATAGTAATGGACTTTGTGACTATATGTAATTTCAAAATCAGAGTTTTGTCTAAAAGGATTTTTCTCCATTTTGAAGTAATATTTTTCCAAAGGTTATATTACTAAAGAGGGGCCTTATAGTTATAGATTTTTATATATAGTATATATCTTCCTAAAACGAGATTCAATAAAGTATGTTTTAAATAGGTATATTAGCATAGTATTTTCTAGCTATTTCCAAAACTTAGTATTGGGGCTTGGCCTACATATAATTTCAAAACAAGGTCTAGAAGCTTAAATATGGTAGTATATTAGTTTAGGGCATTTTAAATATTGTTTTGACCTAAAATACTATCGTTGTATTTTATCTAGATAAAATATTAGCTTCGCACTAAAATCATGATTTTCTATATTTTCAAGTGATCATCTACAAATATTTTAACTAATAAAATATAGTTTCAAGGCACCATAAATATTTCTAGAATTACTTATATATATATATTTATAAAAATTCTTCGATTATAAATCCTTGATCGTGGCTAATCATTATTCCATTTTATTTGTAAATCCCGGACTACTTTATATCGACCCTAGCCAATCAGACTATTCTGGACCCAACAAGAGTATCAGTTTCACCAGCACAGGACCTCAGGCGAGTACATCTCTGATAGTTTTCGTATTTGATTATCTCTATACTTCCTGTATTTAATAATGTTTTACATTGATATTCCATTAGTTCTTGACACGCTTGTCACGCGAGATGGTAGTTATGGATTCTTGCATGTTGTTCGTGACCAATATATTTTTGTGTTCGTGACATGTTTGAATCCATGGGTACTAGCCGTGCGGGAAAGTACATTAGTAGACATGTAAATATACCCAGAAATATCCCATGATGTCTATTCGTGAATAATAGCAGCTGCACACGACACGTGCATGGTGTCGAATTTACCCCTTAGTCGTTTACATGTCGAAAGTGTATTTCAAATCACTTGTTAGATAAAGTCTTGCTACATTACAGTTTCTTGTCATTTCTTGTCTTGTGTACCATGTCTTCCTGCTTTTACTTGCATGATTCCTACCATGATTTCCTGTTTATCTACTTATCATGTATCTCAGTATTATTACAGATTTATGGATTTCGTCATTTATTGATTCTGTTGTGAGATTGTACTCGTTCTATTCCTGACTGGAAACCAACATTTTTTAGGTTAGCTGTGGCTTCACTTAGCCTTGGGAGATACGGGTGTACTTGCAGACAAAAACCTAAAAATAGATAGCAGTTGTATCATTTTCATTAATTGTGATAACTTTGTATTTTCTTTAATTTTAAATATTGTAAATGTTGTAATAAATTTAGAAATGTGAATGAGCAATAAAGTTTATTTTGAGCAATTATTTCTTGCGGCTTGACAGCGTTCTACCGCCGACTCTGCGATGTAGGTTGGCTTGGACACGTCTCGTATCCGAAAAGCGGGTGCAGGTCATGACAATAAGTCTTCAGGTACCTGCGAAGCGTCGAGAGGCTTCTGAGTGGAGTACAAAAACAAGGTGGATGCATAAGGAGATAGTACAAAAACAAGCTTAATGCATAATAAGATAGTACAAATTTGAAAATCAAAGGTGATAATCTTAACAAGTGGATGAGATCTCCTTAGACTCCTTAATCCTAATTTACAGGCTCATCTTGGTAATTTAGGTAACCAAAACGATAAACTGACCTGCATAGGCCACCACAATAAGAGAGATCGAGAGTTGGGAAGGTCTCACCAGCTACGGCAGCGCCAGTAGAGACGTGGTCGTCTGTGTAGGGACGGCCAGATGCGACGAAAGCTCACGGCCTGGGGCGCTGGTGGCAGGTGAGTTTGGTGGTGGTTGTGTGCTTTGGTTGAGTCGTAGATCGGCACAATGGTGGTAGAGAGGAAGATGAGGTCGAGAGGAGGCTAATGCAGTGGTGGGCTAGGTGGATCTGTAGTGGTGGTGGATGAAGACAGAGCGGTGGCCGGACTGGTGGTGCGTCGGTGACGGTTGGAGGTGGATTTGAAGTCGGGGAAGGAGGTGTATGCGGTGGTGGTGGGTGTTAACGGGTCTCTTGTGTGGTGTTTGGCCGATGTCAGGGAGGATGTGGTAATTTGGGGAAGACACGACGATGGTGGCGGAGGTCAGGGTACGGGGCGGTGCTGTTGTTGAGATTCTGGTCGGGCGCGGGTGGCGGTCATGTTGGCAGCGGCAGTGTTGGTCGAAGGAAAAAGCTAGGGTTAGGGTTAGGCTTGGGTGGAGTCGGGGATTGTGTCGGGAATTATGTCGGGTATGTCCGACACGAAAACTATGTTCGTGTAGTGCGTGACATAGGTGGTGTTGGGAGTAAAACCGTGTTCGGGGTTGTCGGACACGGGGATAAGGATGTGATGTGTATGTAAATAATACAATATAGTAGAAAGACACCCGGGGTCGGACCCGAGGCCGTCAAGGCTGACACGGAGAAGTGGTGGACACGGACACGATGCACATACATTTTTGGGTGGATAAAAATTATGAAAAAATTTTTGTGGAGAAAACAATGCTAGGCTACCCTATAAATAGGGTGGAGAAATCCTAGTTAGATAAATATTAGTACCGTTTAAAACCCCATTGGATAATCGCATATTTAATTTAAATTAATTTAAAACCAATTCAATAAAATCTAAACCAAATTTAAAACTAGATAAGTTTATCTTTAATTTAAAACTATTTAAAATCAAAATCAATAAAATCTAATACCAATTTAAGTTACAACAAATAAATTAAATTTTTTTTTAGAAAAATTGATATCCAAAGAAATTTTGAAAATCAAAATATACATTTATTTATTTTCATGTAACTCGCATGCAAATAATATATTTACATAAAACATTATTATATATATTTTTTATTATTATATTATTATTATTACATAAAACATTATTACATAAAACATTATTATATATATATATATATATATATATATATATATATATATATATATATATATATATATTCTAAATTATTACTTTTTACAATAATTAAAATTGCCTTTAAAAATAAAAATAAAGTTTGGCTCGTGTGACGCACATATCTTTAAGTAAATAAAATATTTACCTTTTACTATATCAAAACAAAACATCTACTTTTTATAATAAAAAAACAAAAATAAAATATTTTGTGTAAAAAATAAATACTTCGTATATACGTATTCGAAATCGACGTATAAATATAAAAAAATCTATAATAAAATTTTAGATGGTTTACAGAGACGAACCCACATATATAACTAAAGGGAATAATCTCACTCTGAGTCTTATTGTATAGAACATGAAGGTATTGTACTGGATGTTTGGATTGCACTTCACGTTGGGATTTCAAAGTTGGCATTTGGTCTTTTGACCTCACGTATTGAGTTAATCAGACTTATTCCATGGGCTATCGACTTGATATCATAGCAATCACGGTTCCACGGTTGTTATAGCCATATCTTCCTATGGTCTCTAGGCTCGTCATATAGAGTATGGCTTGGTTGATAATCTGTATGCAACATGGATATTTTATGTAACGGAATACGATTGGTTCAATGGTAAGTAGAAAGGCTATGCTTAGCCGTTCCTGGGTTTCAAAGCTAATATTGAAAGTTTATGCGACCGTTTGTCGTCGAGGCGGTCCCTCGTTTGGGAGTTTCCAATATAGTACAAAAAAGATGGTAACACTGGAAAGAGTAAAGGCTGTGTAGGATGGTAAGTTAAGTTGAGTCTTGCACGGTCATTAGATAATTTGTGCACAAGATTTGGTTTCTCGAACGATTGTCGGGGCACCAGGATCCATTTGTACCAAGAGGAAACTTGCTTGCGGAACCCTCAGGGGGAGTGCGACTACCTAGGCTGAAGGGTGCACCATATAGTGGGTATTATGGGAAATGTAGTTCGAGTTTGTGCCTTGTTCAAGAACTTACCGTCTTATCCAAAGAGTCTAGATATAGCTTGTCATGCTAGTAACTTTTCATATTGATTGAGTCAGCATAATAGTGGCAATCCGCGTGCATGCCTTAGAAGTTAGTCAAGAAGTGTATCACGGTATGAGTGAGTCAAGAAAATGTGTGCACTGTATGAAATCACCATTATTAAGCCTAAGACTTGGCCTCAATGGAGTCATGTATTTGGGGCACTGTTTGTGGCAACGGTTTTCAAGTAGTTTGACACGAAGTTTCCAGGAATTGATGAGTTGGTTGTATGATGAAACGAGAAGGTAATTTGGATGATGTTGTGTAGCACGATCATATTGAATTTGGGCATAATTACGGTGTTGTGACACAAAGTCGGTTTATAGTTATGTCTTTGAAATTGATCCTAAGGCAAGATTAGAAAGACCACAAAAGAATAGGTTGCACTCACTAAAATGGTCGTATTAGTTTTGTATGGGTGGACGAGATGCCCTTTACCAGTACAGTTGTGTTCTGACACCCCACCGGTCTAAATACGTAGGTTACAGGTACTTGCTCGTTCGAGCTGGAGCTAGCTTGGATGTGTTGAGGCATGAAGTTCTTTGTCGTTTCGAGGCATACGACCATATTGGAGTCTTCACCTATACATGACATAACGTATGGACATCGCCTTCTGGATTCTTTAAGTTGTAAACCTTCGGGCAGGAGTGATTGTAATTGAGAGAAGAGAGGGAGAGAAAGAGAGAGCTAAGTGTTTGTATTCAGAGAGATGTAGTAACGAATTGTAAAGTGTAATACTCTAGAGGGGGTGAATAATGTAGGCAGCGAAATTTAGCTAATTAAAAATGTTAGCAACAAGATCACAAATAATATATCATAAGTATATAAAATGTAAAGGTAGAGATTAGAAAGCAAACGCAAAGACGATGATGTATATTGGTTTCCCTCTTGTGAGGACTATTCCAGTCGAAAGAACTCTAGCTTCCATTTGAATCCACTATTGGAAATTACCGTAAGTTTTCATACGAAGTCCTTGCAACTTCTACAACGCGAGCTTTGATACGAAGTACTCGACCAAATTCAATTGTGAAGTATCTTTTTTCAATCAAGCCTCTGATTATAATCTCTCTGAAACTTCTAGACCGTACCGTACTAGCAAATCGACTAGAGGATTGTAACTGGTGGCTTGGGATTTGAAAATGAAAGCTTTTAGAACAGTTTGGAAGACGTTTAAGCTTAGAGAGAAGAGATAAGAAAGTGAATGAGTGAGTTGAAATAATTGAAATCCTTATCTATTTATAGGTTTTCCAAAGTCAGAATTCTGACAAAACTCGTACAGAATTCGGGCAGAACTCTTTGAGAGAATCTCATCAAATAGCCGTTGCATCCGTAACTGCAAGAGGACCAAGTTCAAAAACCAAATGGCACTAAACGAATTCTGGCCAAATTCTAGCCAAATTTTGGCCGAATTCCTCTAGGGCCCAATTTTGATTTTTTGGATGTTTTGTAAAACAGATTTTGGTTTTGGCTTATTTGAAAAGTTTGAGCAGTTATGAGCTTTTATAAAATGGGCTATTTTTAAAACATAGGATATTTTTGAAAACGTTTTGGGATAGCCTATTTGCCAGTACGACTCGGTGTACAAAGTATTCCTAGACTCAATAAATATGAAAATTACATTGAATATGAAATACAAAGTCATACGGCAAAAACGGCTTCAAGCTTGATCAAATAGGTAGCAGTTCTTTAGTAATTGTCCAAGTAGTCCAAGTAGCCCTTATATCAAGACAGGGTTAGATCAATTATTAAAATCAGGTTCGACCATGGCCAATGGGCCAACAATCTCACCAATTTTGATAATTGACAAACCTTGACCGATATAACATCTTAATCGTTTGATTTGAAAAGAATCAAAATAGTACTTGTTCAACAATGGTACTGTACTGTATCCTCTGAAAAAATCTGTATTATCCTGTTCATGCAAAAGATGTTAGATCCATTTTCTCCCCCGTTGTCACTTAGCAAAATAATTGTAAAGAGAGAAGCTCCCCCACAATTTATGCATAAGAAAAAAACGTTGAATAAATACAAAGAAAATATAGAAGGATAAACATGTATTTCACATGAAGTTTATATGTTGAAGCATAAGCTAAAAGAGATAATGCTATACATAAACAACATAAAATAAGGATAGAGAATAGTACTAAGATGAAATAGAAAACATGCTAAAAAAAGCATAAAAGATGTTCAAGATACATCATCCCAGCAATACAGACTCAGTGCAAAATAAAAAATAAAGATAAATGCTATCTTGGAATGTCGGAGCATTTTCAAGTAAATAAGAAAAATAAATAGTCTAACTAGAAAATATCTAGACAAAATACATTACGTCTAGATCGATCACCAGCGTCAGCAGTGCCACCATGTCCAGATGGACCAGCTCCAGAAGTGTCAGCTCCAGAAGGGTGTAGAGTAGCACAAGAACCACGGTACCAATCATATGCGTTACCGGGCTGAAAGAGATGACGTACCACCTCATCCTCATAGTAGTAACCCGATACAGCTGGATCTCGGGGAGAAGAACTGGCAGAATTAACAGCCTGAGCAAATCGGAGGTCGGTAAATGAATTGGCGAGAGACTGAAACCGACTGGCATCACAGAACTCATGTTCCCTAGATGTGTCAGCACGCTCGCAAATCTGGAAGATGCTGACGGACACCCTCATAAGACATAGAATAATCCTGAGGAGGTGGAGCAGTAGAAGGAGCAGGAGGGACGGCTGTGCAGCGACGAGACTGCCGAAGATACTTGGGCTCAGAGTCAAGAGTGCAAGTGGATAAGTCAATATCGAAATGATGGAAGATGATTGGAATAAACATCGTGTAAGCCAGGTTTCTATGCCTTTCGCGACAATGTCCCATCATCTGAATAATAGCCTTTGGGACAGAAAAACGAATACCCTTAAGAATGTGATAAATGACAGACAGTTCAAGGGTGGTAACATCATCTTTCGAAGTGGATTTGGGTAAGAGAGTAGAATAGATGATGCGATATAATTCATATTTAAATAAGTTCAAGTTAGCAGCCTTGCACTACACCAAAATAGGCGATTGCCAACGGCTATTACCGTGACAAATAATTATTATCACGGTAATTACCGTGACTAATTAGGCGTTACAAATTTTGTAACACTTTTTTGTCACGGTAGTAAACATGACAAAAATAATTTTTTGTAACGGTTTTTGTCACGGTAATAACCGTAACAAAATTAAATTTTGTTATGATAATAATCGTCACAAAGCCTAATTTTGTAATGTTTTAAATCGTGACGATTGAATATTTTGTGATAGTAATAGCCATTAAAATACCAATTTTTGTCACGGTTTGAACTGTGGCGCCTGAAAAATTTGTCACTTATTTTGCAAGTTTTGTCACAAAAATAACTGTTACAAATCACAATTTTTTTATAAAGAAATATATAATATTGATACTTGCAAGCCATAAGCTCTCGATGTCTAAACATAAAAGAATAAAATAATACACTCAAACTCATTTTATTACTCAAGCAAACGCAGTAAAAAATCGAATGTTACAAAATTTATCTCTATAAAATGGGATAAAATCATCCGACATTTTTTGTACAAACAATGATTCTATATTGAAAAAACAGAAGAATAAACACCACGATGGTTAATACATCAAACTATAAAAGAGTGTAATGTCACATAATACTTAAGAGTGTTGATTAATTCGAAAAAACTTTGCGAAAATGGTGCTACGCAAATTCAATCTTCTCGTTGCAGATAAACCACCCCAAGGCCGTACCAGGAATTATACTACCTCTCATCCACTTCATGTGTACTTTGCTAAATCTACTTCATTCTTAAAACCCTCAAAAGCAACATACCTATAAAGGAAAGAGAAAGAATCTAAGTACATTGTCTACTAGCAGTAATATAAGGAAAACTATGAAAAGTTTCCCAGAAATAGATCAAACAATGCCAGTAACCCAAATAAAGACCTAACAAAATCTATTTTACATATCGAAACATATGATTCATCAAAATCTGGATAATTTGCTCATCCAGTTAACAACCCAAAGTTACCTCTCTAAGTCAATAGATTTGAAGGCACATTAGAAAATATTTCGGAACTTCCATGATAAATAGAAACACAGTTTATAGGTTAGATGTAGTTTCTGTTTTAACCATCAAGCACGCTGTTGGGAGGAGTCAACAAAAAAGTAATCTGAAATGCAAAGAATTGAATCTACAATTACCTGTCAGGTAAAAGTTGGTCTGTTGATCCGAATAACTGAATATCCCAACACTTCCAGCCAATTCTCTTGCTCAGTTACTCTACATCCCAACACTTTCAATCAATTCTCTTTAATCAGAACCCAAGCTTATATAAATAATCTGCTTCCTGTCACACATCGCAAAGAATACCGTATGTCAAAGTTATGTACTACAAATAATTCTGGGTTCTGAAGGAAGCACGATAATAAAGTCTAACCACGTATAGAGGTATAGAGAGGAGTGATAACTGAAAGGGAACATGCATGTACTTGACACATATAAGCCATGTTTGTTAAAAACAGTAAGCTAAGCAATCTAACCCACATCTACAGTCCGCACTGTATTGAGAGATCTCGAAAGAAAAATAAACTGGAGCTTTTGAATTAAAATATGTAACAAAGTGAAACTACCTCACGTTGGTAGCTTTCAGTGCCTTAGTGGCATCCTCTTGTGTTTCAAATTAAATAAAAGCAAAATTTCTTTTGATTATGACATTTAGAACTTTTCCATAAGGTTCAAAGTGCCTCTTTAGATCCCTCTCCAATTATCAGTCATATGAAGCGCGCGTACATATTGCATCATCAGCGTCATGCTCATCATCCAAGTAAATGAATGCAAATTCTAGAAAAGAATAGTGGATTCAACTAATTTAAGGATTAACAAATTAAAGATGCTCCCAAGCAGAGTCCATCGGTTTATGCCGAGGCAGATGGCTGCAACAAAAACACTTTACAACTAAATGAACACAATGTCTGGACATCTTCGTGAAAGCTTAAACTAATGACAAGATAAAACAAGAAACATGATAATGTGGTTAAGAAAATGAAAGGCAATAGTGCTTTGGAAACATTCATATTGGGAACCTCTTTATTGGAGTGAAGAATACAAATAGCACATATCAGAACACATATTTCTCAAGTACAATATTTTTGAAGTACAGATCATAACACGTATTGATACTGGTAACCTTATCCTTGGAGTGAAGAAGCACAGATCAGAAGTACATATAGCATTGATGCTGAAACCTCTTCTTTTGCATATATCATTCTTTGATGCCAAGAATATGAATTTAAATATATGCTGGTATTTTCAACACCTCGATAAACCCTGCTGGTTGACTGATATATATGCACATTGCAGACAAGTGAAAATATTTGGAATATGATCATTCAAAAGTTCGAGCAAAGCTTTCATAAGCATGGTTAGATGTTGCAGCAGTATAGCTGCTGCTGTTGCTTCATTTGCATCCAATTCATTTTTATTTGCTTCAAGTGTAAGTTTTTGGTTTGGAGTAAGCAGTAATAACCCTGTTAATCTGGTGCTAAATTTGGGTTTGGTTGGGATGTTCTGGAAGTATTAATAGAGAAAGGATTAGGTCGCTATGTTTGGCTATAGAATAAAATTATGGGTGCACGCGTGATGACGAGGTTTTGTTAAATTTTCCCCCTGTGATCTAACATTTGGCCTGACAATACCTACCACATATGAGTTACCCAAGGCAGAAGAGAAGTCTGAAATATAGCTGCAATAGAGAAGATGTAGTCGATGTGGCCACAACTCTGTTATAGCAAGTAACAAAATTCTTACATATTTTTTCATGCCTATTATGTGATGATTTAAGTTTTGTAACAAAGCCACTACTTGGCCTTCCACAAAATCTAAGGTATGCTTACCCACCACTGGAAGTTAGAAACAAGCAAACGAAAAATGAGCACGTCACCAGCTGTCAACTATTATGTTTATAATATTACACATTTCTTTTGGAAAAGAAAGAACAAAAGACTTTATAGTGTAGTCCAACTCTTCACTGAAAGACACGAACGCCTGCCAAGAAACCAAATTGAACATTGTCGACCATTCGCAACATAAATAATCTTGGATCAATTTCCAACACTAGCCACAATTTCATATTGAGATATCAGTTCTTCTGAGTTTTTGGGATCTTGGTTGAATGGATATTGTAGAAGCATAAAAAATTTTCAGCAACGAAGCCTTATGCGTCCAAGCCAGTGAAGCTCTATACGTCCAGCCAGTGAAGTTCTATGCGCCCAGCAAGTGAAGTTCCATGCTCCCAGCCAGTGAAGCTCTATGCGCCCAAGCCAGTGAAGCTCTATGCCCCCAAGACTAGCTCTCCCAAAAGGAGGGCGTATAGCCTGAGACATGGCTATGCGCCCAAGCCTAACTCAGTCAAAGCTATGATCAAAATGTTCACCGAAGCATACGGCCACGCCAGTCTCCACGAGCAATCATGCACCGAAGCATGCGGCCACGTCAGCACCACGATCAATCCACGACTATGCAGCCTGCATGCGCCTACATCCTATGTGCCCAAAGCAGGACTATGGGCCCACATGAAAACCAGTATGTTTTCCTCAGTAGGCGCATAGCATCATTTTAGCTCAAAAACGACTATAAAAAGGGGCCTCGTCCCTCTTCAAAACACAGAACGAAGAGCACTTTCAAGAGCCAAATTGATGCACTTCTTGCCAGTGAGCCGAGAGTTAGCAATTTTCTTAGGTTTTCTCCTACTTTTGTAATCGGAGTGTTAAAAGAGTAAAGGAGCAACTGTCGCTCGATCTCCATCGTCCCATTCCCCAGAATTCTTTTTTGTACTCGGGGATCCTCAGCGCAGGATCTCTCAGGCGTACTCGATTTATGGTGCCTTGCGCCAATAAAAAAAAGATAGCATTTTCTTCTTCTTTTTTGTGTGTGTCCACAAAAATGGCGAATCTGCTGGGGACTACCTTTTCCTCTGACGAGAAGGTGGTGACGTAATCCGATACCGACAAAGTGGGGAGCACTCAGAAGATGCTGATCGTAAATTTCGATCAGCAGGCGTTCGAAGAGATGCTCTCTAGGGACCGCTCTACTCCCTCAAAATCAGCAAAACCAAACAAGACTCGCAAGACTTGGCTTCCGAAGGCTCGCTGTGCATATCCTGCTAGTGTCATAGCAGATATGCAGCTGGAGGACTCTGTCACATGGGTGCATGACTCTTCCACAGAAGTTCCCTAAATGGAGAAGGCTCACACCGTTCTGGGCTCTACTAGCCCAGTGACTTCTTTCCTATAAAACCAACAATAGAGTGTTCGACGCTCGAGACTTGGCAAAGGAAAACACTACGATACGAAGAATCGGAGTGTGCGATACTCTGGGCAAACCTGTCGAGGCTCACAAACGAAGGAGGCAAAAATGAGAAAAAACAACGCTGCTCCACCAGGCATGCGCCCAAGCCATGTGCCCAAGGGTATGTTTGGGCGCATAACCCCAACCAGAATTCTTCTGTCTTCAACAGACTGGACATCCAGGGTCATGCGCCCAAAGCTATGCACCCAGGCTCACTGGATCCATATTATGCGCCCACGTCAAGGAGGCTCAGACATGCTGTCAAGGAGCATACGCCCAAGGCCAGCCTCCAAGGCCTATACGCCCACAGCAAAAGACAGGCCCCAACGCGTATAGCACGGGGCTGTCTTCAAGGACATCACAGAACTTAGGTGTGGGGGTTGCCCCTACACGTGAACTAAGTCTGGATGTGCCAACTCTTCTTATGAACCCGTATGCAAAGCTCGGTGATACATGCAACATTGGTTGTAAGGCAAAACTCCCTTCCGCTGACTTGTGCGACATAATAAATCATAAGCGTAAAGCGAGGAAGGACATAACAATTTATAGTGCACATCCGTGCACCAGTATTGTTATCAACTGTTGCTGTTCCAAAGCAACAAGAGTACCTCATAGAAAGTCTGTATTTCGACGGCTGTATTTCTTTGACGATGAAATGCCACTGTAGGTTTCATCCAAGATGGCTTCATGGGGTCCCCCTTACGGAATCCCCAATCAAAGATGGTGGACTATGAACCCAACTTTCTCTCTCTGTTCCGCAAGAAGAAGAAGAAGAAGTCTACCAACAGATGCCCAGCAGGCTGTCACATTTGAAGGAGTCTATATGGGTACTCGGTCAAAGGCAAGATTCCGTATGGACGACGAAGACTCCCAAGCTGGGGGTAGTATTCCCTCAGAGTCTGAAGCGGATGACCTCCACACTGGGGGTAGCCTTCTAGAGGACGGCGATCCCTTCGAATCTGATGGCGACTATCTACCTCCTCTACCTGAAGATGAAGGATTTGTTCACTCGGAGACAGACAGTATCAGCACCAGTTATAATGTTTCCTCTGTTCATCCTCGTATGTTATCTACATACATGACAGACGGAGAAAGACCTGAAGAAGCCAGCGATCAGACCTGCAAACGGCTAGAGGGTCTTGAAACAGTATTCGCTAAGATCGCTGATATGTTTACTAGTATCATGGCAGTTCAAGCTGCTGGAGCTCTTCCTCCACCTCAACAAAACGTCTCGGCCCATGCTCGTTCGGCTCATAGCAACAACCCTCTTTCACTACAAAATGAGTATCATTCCATTGTGCCTCCTCCAAATCTTGCGAATGCTGGGGGTGGTCCTTTGCCAACGATGCATGACAACCGTTCAGCAGCCATTTTCCAATACATGCTCAATCAACAGGATGTAATTGATTCCCTGATCGCCCGTCTCGATACTATCTCACACAAAGACGAGTTTCAGAAGATGGGGATATCTCAGCCGTATCCTCCTGAGTGGGAGAATGCTACTTGCCCTCCTAACTCCAAGCTGCTGATGCTGAATTCATTTGACGGGTTGACTTCTCCTCGTCAACACATGACATACTTTAACACGCAGACTCTACACTTGCCCAGAGACGATCCATTTTTGTCGAAGCTATTTATTCGCACCTTGCAGGGGGTAGCTTTCGAATGGTTCTGCAGTCTGCCTGACGGATGTATCAATTCATTTAAAGACTTGAAGAGGTTGTTCCTCAATAGGTTTTATGAGAGTGGCATGCATGTTAGTATGCCCACCCTCATCGAGACCAAGCAAAGGAGGACTGAGTCTGTCATTGCCTTTATCGAATGCTTCAGGCGGCTAGCACTGAAGATGCCCTTCGGCATACCAGACTCAGAACTTATGGATACTTGTCGACATAACTTCCTTCCTATAGTGAAGTTTTGTCTGGGTATACATAAGTATGATACATGGCCCACTTTCATTGGGGCCGCTGATGCTGCTGAAAATGACATTCCTAACTTGGAACTACTGGGGTTGAAAACATCCAAATTCGAAGACAAGGGCAGGCATCCTCAAACTATCCCTGTTCGTGGGGGTAAAGAGAAAGAAGTCCTGAAGGTGGACACTTCCAAAGGAGCTTCCAATTCTCAGGGTGCCTCCGACAAGCCTAAGGAGACCTTCTCGTTTGACGAAGACGATGTCATTACCATCTTTCACACATTGACGAAGGGTAATAAGCTGACATTGCCTCCACCACGACGTCCTGCAGAGGCGAACCAGCTCAATGATCCCAAGTACTGTCTCTATCATCAGTACGTGCATCATTCCACCACGGACTGCATCATCCTGAAAAAGAAGATACAACAGCTTATCGACAGCCAAGTGATCAACCTCGAAGCTGAAGACAAGGTCGTATCTTATAACATAATCTCTCTTCAGTTTGGTGACTTTTCTCCCACAGAAGTCACAGACGGCGTGGTCCCGATTCCCAAGGCAATAATGGAAGTCGTCAACCTACTGCAAAATCATAATTCTACCTTGGTGCCACTCACGAATGAACGTGGTGAGATCATATGGGTCCATTCGGACCTTGTGCAAAAAGTGACATAGGGGTGGTACCTTCCAAAGCAAAAAGGGGCAAGAAATACAAGTCATGCCATTTGGTATCCTCTTCCATCTACGAGGTTCTATTTGGCGAGATGCGATCAGGGAAGACTTATCTTCGGACATACGACCCCGCACAAGAAGAAGCAGTACCTTCTCAACCTCCTGCTTCCCCCACAAGCTCAGAAGTCGGCCCGTCAGAGCCTCCAGCTACGGACAAAGCCAAGCAAAAGGTGTCACGCCCCAGAACCAGAATACTGGAGAGCGGGGGAGTGACTCAGCCAGCTACGTATTACGGGTAGATGAATATCGTATAATACGATCAATGCTGTCTAACCAGACGAGGGGCTACATCTATTGTCTCAATCATTCAAAACAAGAAATAGAAATAGAGAACATGTAAGGTAAAGCAATAAGGCATCCCAAACGCTTAGTCAAAATGTTCTTGAGATCTGGCTTTACAAAATATAGCCAGATGGTATAGTAACATATACACAATTGTTATCAGCTGCAGTCTGACTTAATTATAATTATGTAAAAGTAAGTGCAAGACAATCCGACTAACATGTCGGTGCCAAACGGCTAAGTATGAAGTAAATAACAAAACGAGCGGTGAAGTAAGGAACCCACTCGAGTCCTCCTGCGATCATTCCCCTAGTATTGACCATCTTGGAGGTAGAAGTAAGCTGGATCCTCGAGGACTGGCTCTAAATCTGGCCATGCAAAACCAGAGAGGTTAGACCTCTAATAGCAAGTACCACAAGGAAGCACGATATGAAGGATTAAACTAGTAAGTAAGAGAGTATAATAATAGATCTCTGCTTTCCACTAGGATTCACATAACATCACAACACTTCGAACCAACCTCCCAACCAAACAAGGACAGAAGTTGGCCCGTCATGTCCTGACATTCTGATCATCTCAGTTAGGCAACAGAGTAGGTACAGTACACAAACAAATCATCTTGAACGGCTAATCAACTCCTACGGCTTACTATTATGAGTCCCAAGTTATCCTAGAATTATGCAAATAGGGATTCTTCAGTTCTTACTATGTGCGAGCAAGGCTAGTCTATCCAGTCAATCAATTGCGCCAATCATGTAGTTAGACGAGTCCCAGCGGGACGTCCGCCGTTAATATAGCATATACAATAATAATATAAGCAGATACCGTTTCCTGCCCGTGTGACAGATTTACAGTATCTGTGGGAACCAGCCGGCCTGTCGGGCACTTTAATAGTCCCAAGAGGGCTGCCATGTAAGAACTCGGGAATCCATTCTCTCCATGCCATTATTATTTTATTTAACTTAATAGTCCCTACGTTGAGTGAAGTTTCATGCCGTGGATCATGGTCATTCAAATGAGTACTTTCGTACGGGGTACGATATGCGCAACTCTACAACGATACCCGTGCGGCTAGGTTGTAGGTCTTATATAGCGTGATGCAACAATCAAATCTAACTACGGAGCAATCGTGCCTTGACCATAAAGTACACATACTATTTTTGTAAGATAAATAATTAAATAAATAAATAAAAAATTTGAAGCCTACATGTGCCTGTATGCCAATATTCGGGATCGGTTAATCGATTGTAATAGTTTATTACATGAACAAGTCTCATTCATTCAATTCAATAAGACGACTAGCCAGTCTCTTAGTTCCAACTAGGAACGCATGATAAATTGTAGTCAAGATAACCCTTATTATCAATGGTGACAAGGCATGAAAGTCAATTAGTATTACATGGGGTCGAGTCTATAACTCTCAGGGTTAAGTTCCAGTCATACTGGGTATCCATGGATCAATTAGGACACAAGGCACATTTCACATAACAATCCGTATTAATAATATTAACATATCATGATTTTATCAAGTTCATGCCAAAAGACGTAAGGATATAATAAAAGAATTATCATGCCATTATTAAATGAATAAGTTATAGAGCAAATAGTAACACCCAGGTTAGAAAGTCACGCCAACAAGCCTATGCTAAGGCCAACAAGTCACTCCAAGTCTAGCAGGTTAGAGTGAGCGTGTAAACAGCGTGAGCGTGAAAAAGTAATTCACGCACTCATAACGTAAGCGTGAAAAAGCGTGACAAGAAATTCACGCACGCACAACGTGAAAAGTGATAAGAAATTCACGCACGCACGCAAAGACGTGTGCGTAACTCAAATGTCACGCTGGCACATAAAGATGTGAGCGTGACTAAAAATTCATGCTGGCACGCAAAAACGTGAGCGTGACTAAAAATTCACGCTAACATGTAAGAACATGAGCGTGACTCAAAATTTACGCTAACATGTAAGAACATGAGCGTGACTCAAAATTCACGCTAACATGTAAGAACATGAGCGTGACTCAAAATTTACGCTAACATGTAAGAACATGAGCGTGACTCAAAATTCACGCTAACACGTAAAGACGTGTGCGTGACTAAAAATTCACGCTGGCACGTAAGAACGTGTGCGTGACTAAAAACTCACGCTAAGTTGAGAGATCAAAACCCATGGTCAACCGAGAAGAAACAAGCCAAAGAAATCAAAAATGCTAAGTAGTAAACTCTCTCAGGATCATGAGAGAAAGACAAATGAACCATAAAAATGGTTCTCCAAGCAAGAAGCAAGATTGCACTTGCCTACTGTTGGGTTGGTGGAGAGAGTGGTGAGGAAGAAGAAGAAGTAATGGTGAAGAATGAGAGTTATGAGGAGAGAGAAGGAGATGGGGCTTAAAATAGAAAGGGTGGTGGTAGGTGGGGGTTTGTGGTGGTTCGGTTCATGTGAACCACCATGAACCCGAGAAAAATCCTCCATGAACCCGAACCTAAAAGCAAGACTAAAAGCAGAGAATAACAGCAAGAAATAAAATACAGAAAATAAAATACAGGAATAAAATTGCAGGAAACAAAATACAGATAATTAATTAACATAAAATTAAAGGAATTTAAATACAGGATAATACATGATAAATACTAAATAAATATACATGAGTTGTATATGTATAAAAATACGCATTCTGGGAACGGGGAGTGACATCTCTACCCACCTTAGAAAAATTCTGACCTCGGAATTTTAAATCCAAGCAGGTAGAAATATCGGAGCTAAACTAATACAAGCAATTCTAGTGAGCAAGCAATCATTTTTACCATATCAAAAGCAAGTACTATATATGTAAATTCATCAATCCATGATATCAAGTAGCTCTACCCATAAGGTGATAAGCATGAAGAATCAGGACAATCAAGGTATACTGAAAGAGATATACCTTGTGAGTCAAACAGGTGTGGATACCGTGATCGGATATCATCCTCACGTTCCCATGTTGACTCTCCCAAGGAGTGATGACCCCAAGCAACCCGGACAAGACTAATTGTTCGGTTCTTAAGTATCTTCTCTCTTCGGTCCAAAATAGACACAGGCTGTTCCTCGTAAGACATGTTGGTACCAACAACCAGCTCAGAATGATCAAGTATTTGGCTTGGGTCCAATACATACCTACGTAATTGAGATACATGAAACACATCATGCACCTCTCGTAACGAAGGTGGGAGGGATAAACGATAAGCAACATCGTCTATCCGATCAAGGATAATAAATGGGCCCACGTACCGCGGACTCAATTTCTCGCGAACGCTAAATCTAATGACCCCACGAGTAGGTGAGATCCGCAAGAATACATGGTCCCCAACAGAGAACTCTAACAGCCTACGATGCTGGTCCGCCCAATGACGATGCCGGTCCTGTACAACTCGAAGTCGCTCTCTAATTTCCTTAACCACTTCAACCGTCTGAACAATCATTTCTGGGCCTAACATCTTCCTCTCTCCGATATCATCCCATGCAAGCGGTGACCTACATTTCTTACCATATAGTGCTTCAAATGGCGCCATCTGGATACTAGCTTGATAACTATTATTGTAGGAGAACTCGACTAAGTGCAGGTGACTCTTCCAAGATCCTCCAAAATCTAGAGTGTAAGCTCGCAACATATCTTCTAAAGTCTGAATCGTTCTTTCTGATTGCCCATCCGTCTGCGGATGGTAGGCCATGCTAAATCTTAACTTGGTACCCAGACTATGATGTAAGCTCTTCCAGAAATATGATGTAAAGCGGGTATCTCGATCCGACACAATACTGACAGGGACTCCATGCTGCCTGATTATCTGTTGTATATACAACTCTGCCAACTTTTCTGTAGATTGCCCTACTCTGAAAAGAAGAAAATGTGCTACCTTTGTAAGTCGGTCCACTATTACCCAAATAGCGTCCTTACCACTTGGTGATCTCGGTAAACCGATCACAAAGTCCATTGTAATATGCTCCCATTTCCATTCCGGAATAGGAAGCGGTTGCAATAACCCAGCTGGCCTCTGCTGTTCTGCCTTCACTTGCTGACATGCCAAGCAACGAAAAACAAATCTAGCTATCTCCCTCTTCATCCCGTTCCACCAGAAATGCTGCTTGATATCTTGGTACCTCTTGGTCCCTCCAGGGTGAATAGAATACTGAGAACTGTGAGCTTCTGCCATAACCTCCTGTCTGATATCTCTACTAGGCACACATAGACGTGATCCAAACCTAAGTGTACCATCTTCATGAATTCTCATCTCCTTCCCGAGTCCTGACTCACATTCTGCCCTAAGCTTCTGAATCCTTGGGTCTTGTGCCTGAGCTGCCTTGATTCTGCCTACAAAGTTGGATTGAACTTGTAGACTTGTTAGAACTCCTACATCACTAGGAAGTATAACTTCGATGCCCATCTCCTGAAGGTCTTCTAAGATATGCCTCTGTGTTGTCAACATAAATGCGCCACCCCTCCTGCTGAGAGCGTCTGCTACTATATTAGCCTTGCCTGGGTGATACTGAAGCTCCACGTCATAATCCTTGATCAACTCCAACCATCTTCTCTGTCTCATGTTTAGTTCCTTCTGAGTATAGATGTACTTCAGACTTTTATGGTCTGTGTACATGTCCACTCGGTCACCATATAAGTAATGCCTCCATAGCTTCAGAGCAAATACTACTGCCGCTAACTCCAAATCATGAGTTGGGTAATTCTTCTCGTGGTCCCAAAGCTGCCTAGATGCATATGCTATCACCTTCCCATGTTGCATAAGGACACATCCAAGTCCTTTACCTGACGCATCACAATATACTGTAAAACCTCCGGGTCCAACTGGCAATGTAAGAATAGGTGCTTATATCAACTTCTGCTTCAAAGTCTCAAATGATGCCTGACATTCTGCCGACCAAATGAATGGTACATCCTTCCGGGTCAAGCGGGTCATGGGTGCTGAAAGCCTCGCAAAGTCTGACACAAACCTTCTGTAATATCCTGCCAATCCTAAGAAACTCTGCACATCTGCTACGGTCTTGGGTACTGGCCAACTTTCTACTGCTTCTATCTTCTTGGGATCTACTGCTACTCCAGCTCCTGATATGATGTGATCCAAAAATGAAATGTGATCCGACCAAAACTCACACTTACTGAGCTTGGCATACAACTGGTTCTCTCTCAGAACCTGTAACACTTTCCTGAGGTGGTCTTCATGCTCTTCTTCACTAGCAGAGTATACGAGAATGTCGTCAAAAAATACAACGACAAACTGGTCTAAGTATGGCATAAAGATGCGATTCATCAAATCCATGAATATTGCTGGAGCATTGGTCAAACCAAACGGCATTACTAAGAATTCAAAATACCCATACTTAGACCTGAATGCTGTCTTGGGAATATCTTCCTTCCGAACTCTCACTTGATGATACCCTGAACGAAGATCTATCTTGGAAAAAACTCTAGCTTTGCTCAACTGATCAAATAAATCGTCGATCCTGGGTAATGGGTACTTGTTCTTCATTGTTGCCGCGTTAAGCTTCCTGTAATCGATACATAATCTGGATGATCCATCCTTCTTCCCCACAAGTACCACTGGTGCTGCCCATGGTGACACACTAGCTTGGATGAACTTCTTCTCCTTCAGTTCCTCTATATGCTGATATATCTTGGCCTGCTCTGAATCTGCCATTCTGTAAACTCGATCTGATATCGGTTTAGTTCCAAGTGCCAATTCTATACTAAAATCAATATCTCTAACCGGTGGTAGACCTGGAAGTTCTTCAGGAAATACGTCTAGAAACTTTTCAACTACCTTCGGAATCTGAACTTCTTCCATTGCCGTTACTACTCCCTGCTCTTGTTGAGTTGCCTCTGATCTGACTAAGGTGAACCGCTTCATGCCTGGAATATCAAAAGATACACTCCCTCTACGACAATCTATTATCGCATGACTGTCTTTTAGCCAGTCCATGCCTAAGATAACGTCGAAATTTTCAACAGGAAATTCTATCAACCGGACGGGTAAGGAATGCCCGCAAACTACAATGCTACATGCTAAAATAACTCTACTAACTCCTACGAGCCCATTACTAGTGAGTATATTCAACCTCCCTGGTAATGCCTCGAACTCTATTCCTAGTCGTTCGTAAATTGTGCAGATATAAATGAATGGGATGCCCCCGAATCAAATAATTCTACTGCGGGATATGAGGCGACGAGAATGTTACCTGCCACAACATCTCCCGATGCCAATGTCTCCTTCAAGGACAGAGTGAATGCTTGCCCTCGACCTCCTTACTGGTTTCTATGCTGCGGCCTAGCCTGATGCTGTTGCTGGCCCCTTCCTTGATGATGCTGGGATGGTCTATGCTAGTGTTGCTGCATCGGCGGCCCCTGCTGCCGAAACATCTGAGCCTGCAGACGCTGTGCCAACGGCCTCACTGCCACCGCTGGTCCTCGATACTGGCCTGCCCCTGGTGCTGGCAGAGCAGGAAACTACTGCCCTGGTCCTCCTGACCTTGAATTCATGGGACAGTGGTAACCCGATGGTCTGGATTTCCACATATCAGACACAGTCCATTCAATGTCCGACACACATCTCTAGCGTGCCCCATCTTCCCACAATAAGTACAGCCCACCGGGGGTTGCTGGTTCTTCCTCTGTTGCTATTGCTGCTGCCTGGGTGGTGGTGCTGGTCCTCGTATCGCCACATCGTGGATACGAATGCCAGTGGATGGTGCTGTTATTCGGGGCGCTGCTCCCCCTCCTCCTTCAATCTGACTGTGGGATCTCTTCTGACCCCCAGTCCTTGCTGTAAGCCTCTGAATGGTGATCTCATGCCTTCGAGTTGCCGTCAACACTTCGTCAAAAGTTTGGTAATTGTGCCCCTCTATCAATTGTAAGAGTTCAAGATGAAACCCTTGCTGAAATCTCATAGCCCTCTGGCTCTCTGTCGCTACCATCTCTGGGGCGAATCTACTCAATCTGCAGAACTCTGCTGCATAAGCATCTACAGTCTTGCCGGCCTGCCCGAGGCTGATAAACTTCTGTTGTAGCTCAAATCGTGCCACAACTCCATAGTACTTGGTCTTGAATCTTGCTGTAAAATCGTCCCAAGCCACAGGACGTCTGATGCCCACTTCCTCTGATTTCCACCAATCACGTGCGAGATCCTGAAGTAACAACTTCACTAGATCCATACGTTCTTCTATCGGTACCTTAGCTGCTGTCAGAATAGCCTTCATGTCCTTAAGCCATGCATCTGTTGATATGGCATCCTCCGTGCCCTCGAAATGGCGGGGGTTGTACTTGCAAAACCTGGCTGATGCTCCTAAATCAGTCCTCACTCCTCTTTCCAAAGCCGTCTGCAATCCTTGGTTGGACAACACATTCTGCTCTTGTAGCTGAGTGTGCATGCGCTGCGGGGCCAACATCTGATGTTGCTGAGTAGCCATCATTCCTCTCATGATCTCCAGAAGGGCTGGTGTGTCCACTTGGGTAGGTGGAACTGTTGGTGGTGGTGGAACATCCGGATACTGCGATCCAGCTGCTGGTTCCACTATCACTTCTTCCTAGGTAGCCTCTTGAGGTGAGACTGGCCCTTGTTGCTGACCAACCTGGTCAGGTTGTCCATGTTGCCCTGCTGTTGTCCAACTCTGACCGATGCGGACGAAGTGCCCCTAAGGAAAGGGACAAGAGAACAATCAAACAATCGGACATGAAGGATCAATGAAGTCCAAGGATACCGGAATGTCAAGCAAGCGTTGAGAATAACGAATCATGAGATCCAGGGGAAAACACGGGTGATTGAGATATCCTATAAATCAAAATACCCCACAAGTCTGAAATCAGACCTGCATGGGCCACCACTAAAACCTTGTCACGCCCCAGAACCAGAATACGGGAGAGCGGGGGAGTGACTCAGCCAGCTACATATTACGGGTAGATGAATACCGTATAATACGATTAATGCTGTCTAACCAGACGAGGGGGTGCATACTACATGAAAGTCTTCACATCTATTGTCTCAATCATTCAAAACAAGAAACAGAAATAGAGAACATGTAAGGTAAAGCAGTAAGGCATCCCAAACGCTTAGTCAAAATGTTCTTGAGATCTGGCTTTGCAAAACATAGCCAGATGGTATAGTAACATATACACAATTGTTATCAGCTGCAGTCTGACTTAATTATAATTATGCAAAAGTAAGTGCAAGACAATCCGACTAACATGTCGGTGCCAAACGGCTAAGTATGAAGTAAATAACAAAACGAGCGGTGAAGTAAGGAACCCAATCGAGTCCTTCTGCGATCATTCCCCTAGTATTGACCATCTTGGAGGTAGAAGTAAGCTGGATCCTCGAGGACTGGCTCTAAATCTGGCCATGCAAAACCAGAGAGGTTAGACCTCTAATAGCAAGTACCACAAGGAAGCACGATATGAAGGATTAAACTAGTAAGTAAGAGAGTATAATAATAGATCTCTGCTTTCCACTAGGATTCACATAACATCATGATACTTCGAACCAACCTTCCAACCAAACAAGGACAGAAGTTGGCCCGTCATGTCCTGACATTCTGATCATCTCAGTTAGGCAACAGAGTAGGTACAGTACACAAACAAATCATCTTGAACGGCCAATCAACTCCTACGGCTTGCTATTGTGAGTTCCAAGTTATCCTAGAATTATGCAAATAGGGATTCCTCAGTTCTTACTATGTGCGAGCAAGGCTAGTCTATCCAGTCAATCAATTACGCCAATCATGTAGTTAGATGAGTCCCAGCGGGACGCCCGCCGTTAATATAGCATGTACAATAATAATATAAGCAGATACCGTTCCCTGCCCGTGTGACAGATTTACAGTATCTGTGGGAACCAGCCGGCCTGTCGGGCACTTTAATAGTCCCAAGAGGGCTGCCATGTAAGAACTCGGAAATCTATTCTCTCCATGCCATCATTATTTTATTTAACTTAATAGTCCCTACGTTGAGTGAAGTTCCATGCCGTGGATCATGGTCATTCAAATGAGTACTTTCGTACGGGGTACGATATGCGCAACTCTACAATGATACCCGTGCGGCTAGGTTGTAGGTCTTACATAGCGTGATGTAACAATCAAATCTAACCACGGAGTAATCGTGCCTTGACCATAAAGTACACTTGCTATTTTTGTAAGATAAATAATTAAATAAATAAATAAAAAATTTGAAGCCTGCATGTGCCTGTATGCCAATATTTGGGATCGGCTAATCGATTGCAATAGTTCATTACATGAACGTGTCTCATTCATTCAATTCAATAAGACGACTAGCCAGTCTCTTAGTTCCAACTAGGAATACATGATCAATTGTAGTCAAGATAACCCTTATTATCAATGGTGACAAGGCATGAAAGTCAATTAGTATTACATGGGATCGAGTCTATAACTCTCAGGGTTAAGTTCCAGTCATACTGGGTATCCATGGATCAATCAGGACACAAGGCACATTCCACATAACAATCTGTATTAATAATATTAACATATCATAATTTTATCAAGTTCATGCCAAAAGGCGTAAGGATATAATAGAAGAATTATTATGCCATCATTAAATGAATAAGTTATAGAGCAAATAGTAACACCCAGGTTAGAAAGTCACGCCAACAAGTCTATGCTAAGGCCAACAAGTCACGCCAAGTCTAGCAGGTTAGAGTGAGCGTGTAAACAGCGTGAGCGTGAAAAAGTAATTCACGCACTCATAACGTGAGCGTGAAAAAACATGACAAGAAATTCACGTACGCACAGCGTAAAAAGTGATAAGAAATTCACGCACGCACGTAAAAACGTGTGCGTAACTCAAATGTCACGCTGGCACATAAAGACGTGAGCGTGACTAAAAATTCACGCTGGCACGCAAGAACGTGAGCGTGACTAAAAATTTACGCTAACATGTAAGAACATGAGCGTGACTCAAAATTCACGCTAACATGTAAGAACATGAGCATGACTCAAAATTTACGCTAACATGTAAGAACATGAGCGTGACTCAAAATTCACGCTAATATGTAAGAACATGAGCGTGACTGAAAATTCACACTAACACGTAAAGACGTGTGCGTGACTAAAAATTCACGCTGGCACGTAAGAACGTGTGCGTGACTAAAAACTCACGCTATGTTGGGAGATCAAAATCCATGGTCAACCGCGAAGAAACAAGCCAAAGAAATCAAAAATGCTAAGTAGTAAACTCTCTCAGGATCATGAGAGAAAGACAAATGAACTATAAAAATGGTTCTCCAAGCAAGAAGCAAGATTGCACTTGCCTGCTGTTGGGTTGGTGGAGAGAGTGGTGAGGAAGAAGAAGAAGTAATGGTGAAGAATGAGAGTTATGAGGAGAGAGAAGGAAATGGGGCTTAAAATAGAAAGGGTGGTGGTAGGTGGGGGTTTGTGGTGGTTCGTTTCATGTGAACCACCATGAACCCGAGAAAAACCCTCTATGAACCCGAACCTAAAAGCAAGACTAAAAGCAGAGAATAACAGCAAGAAATAAAATACAGAAAATAAAATACAGGAATAAAATTGCAGGAAATAAAATACAGATAATTAATTAACATGAAATTAAAGGAATTTAAATACAGGATAATACATGATAAATACTAAATAAATATACATGAGTTGTACATGTATAAAAATACGCATTCTGGGAACGGAAAGTGACAAAAGGAGACGCGGTTTGACAAATCTCTGAAGTCGCCAGCTCCTGAAGGCATGGATCGGCCCTACAACTTTGACATACTGGCACAGCTAGCCAATACACCTGCCAGGTTGTCTCTGTTCGATTTGTTGCGACTCTCCAAAGAAATACGGAAGGCCTTAAGCGAGGCTTTACTACATGCCGACTTTTATCTCGCTGAAGTCAAAGCCCCCACTGAAGATCCTGTCTCCTGTCCCCACTGCCACAGTACTATGGAAGTGGTGCCCAATATCACCTTTTCACAGGAGGACATGCTACTAAAAAATAATTGTCATGATAGACCCCTGTACTGTACAGGTTATATCGGGGCGATCAAGGTGGACCGCATGCACATCGATCCCCGATCCTCCCTCATCATCATTCCTAGAAGTTTGCTTAAAATTCTGGAAATCTCTCTACACAAGCTATCTGCAACCAAGACAACTATCATGGCTTTCAATGCTGGTCGAAGCCACCCGCTGGGCAAGATCCGTCTCAAGTGCTAGATCGGTGATCTTCGAACAGAGGTTTCTTGCTATATGATCGATGTCAATGTATCTTACAACGTCTTGTTGGGATGTCCATGGATATACGAGAACATGATCGTTCCTTCCATATTTCACCAGTACTTCAAGTACGTCAACAACGACGGTGTCGTGAAGACGGAGTTTGCCGATGTTGATCCTTTTAAGGGCATCGAGGCCTGCTACGGAGATTCGGTACTTTACCAATCTCAACCCCCAAGGATGACAACAACAAAGTTGACAATGAAGCTGAAGCAAGTTCATCCTCCAATGATGGTTCCCTGATCATCCGAGTCAAAGGACGTACTACTCCAAAAAGTACTCCGAAGCCTCTCACAATCTGGGTGAAAAAGAAGAATCATGACAAGATCAAACCATTGACCATCACTCTCAACAAGACACCCCGGGAGGAACCTACTGATGCCCGTCCTCCAAATCCTGAAGAATTATACTACATGGTGAACTCGGCCAAGACTATGGCTCCTCTTCCAGATGATGATCCTCTAAATGAGTATATCAATACTCATAATAATGTACCTTCAGAGGATGATGTTATCCCTGAAGAAGAATTTGTATATTTCCTTTGTAAAGGTTTATCTTTGAATTACTTCGATGTCTATCAATCTGTAAACCACTACATAGATACAATATACGCTCTAGAGCACGGTATAGGACCACACCTCTGTATGCCGGTCACGACGTCTCACCTGCGAGAAAAAGTTTACCCAGAAGATATCCTCTACTTTATCGTTCCAGCCAGAAAGAAGGTTGAAGAACTAATCATCTTCGGTCGTATAATTGGCGAGAGAAAGTTCGTTCCTGACTCTACTTCTCCCAAGCACAACACAAAAGCTGACTATGACTCTGGGAAAATGCAACTTTTTTGGTATAGTTGGCAGGCCTAGAATATCATCCAGAATATGGGATATGACATCAAAAGCGACCAGGGGCTAAATTACGGCCGAGGACGACGGTTGCCAATACGACACTTTGTTCCTTCCAAAAAACCTGAGAACTACTATCAACGAAGCGGTGTTGGTTTGTGTTATGTCACTCCTCCAACAACTCCTGAAAGATCAGATGATGAAGCAGATCATTGTTCTCATTCTTCTGATTCCTTCCTCTGGGACTCATACTCTAACATTGGCGACATGTTCAAGACAACTCTGTCCGTCAACATGGTTTTTATTGACCAAATTGCATATGATGTCCAATCAATCAAGCTCGAACAATGGGCTCAAAAGATGGACACTAGGTGGGAGCTGTGCTTCGAACAACGTGAACCACCTACCTAAGACGAAGTCATCCAAGTCAATTTAGGATATGAATCATCTTTCAAACCAATCTTCATCAGCAAAAGTATATCTGGCGATGAACGCCAATCTCTTATATAGCTTATAAGAGAATACATCGATGACTTCGCATGGAGCTATGAAGACATGCCAGGCTTGGACCCTAAAGTCGCCATGTACCGCCTGAATATTTCGTCTAAAGATAAGCCAGTGAAGTAGAAACAATGACGATTTCGACCCGACGTCATGGAGGCCATCGAGAATGAAGTCAAGAAGCTCATTGCCAGTGGATTCATTCACGAAGAACAACGCCCAGACTGGGTTGCCAACATCGTTCCAGTCATGAAAAAGAACGATAAAATTTGAGTCTGTATCGATTACCAAGATTTGAACTCTGCATGCCCGAAGGACGAGTTTTCTTTCCGATCACTCACGTAATGATCGACAATACTTGCGGCTTCGAGCGAATATCCTTCATGGATGGGTTCTCAGGCTACAACCAGATCAAGATGTTCCCCGTTAACGAGAAGCACACATCTTTTCGAACACCGTTGGGGGTATACTGCAATACAGTGATGCCCTTCAAATTGAAGAATACAGGGTGACATACTAGCGAGCCATGAGCATAATTTTTTGTGACCATTTGCACAAAACTGTGGAGTGCTACGTAGACGATATCGCAGTTAAAAGTCGTCTTAAGGGAAACCACCTCCAAGACTTGAGAACAGTGTTCAAACTAATGCCTGTATACCAACTCAAGATGAATCCCACCAATTCTTTTCTGGGAGTCTCCAGCGGCAAGTTCCTTGGTTTCGTCATCACTTCAAAGGGTATACATCTTGACCCGAAGAAAGTGAAGGATATTATCGATATGCATCCTCCAAGAAACCTCAAAGAGCTATGCGGACTACAAAGAAGGCTAGCCTACATCAGACGATTCATTTCAAACCTTTCTGGAAGGTGTCAACCATTCACTCAGCTCATGAAGAAAGGCATATCTTTCTTCTAGAGTGAACAATGTCAACGCGTATTCGATGACATCAGGACATATCTCACAAGCCCTCCAGTATTGGTATCTCCAATAATGGAGAAGCCTTTCTTACTATATGTTCGCGCTATGGACCATTCTCTTGGCACCCTACTAGCTCGGAAGAACGAAGGCGGCCATGATTAGGTAATCTACTACCGCAGTCGCACAATGGTGGGTGCCGAACACAGATACACACCGGTGGAGAAGGAATGCCTTACACTAGTATTTGCCATCCAAAAGACATGCCACTATGTGTCTGGGCAGACTATCCACATTATAACTAAAGTCAACCCTCTCAGAATATTCTTGACTAAACTGGGCTCTCTCAATTCCTGTTTTGCTACATGGGCAATGCTGTTGACTCCATACGATATGCTCTTCGTTCCTCATAAGGCAGTAAAAGGCCAAGCATTAGCTGATTTTCTAGTAGCTCATCCGGTGCCAGAATCGTCCATACTCTACGACGAAATCCCCGACGAAGTGGTGGAGTCTAACACTGCAACTGAAGAAATCCCTATTTGACGAATGTTCTTTGATGGTGCATCAAGAACAGGACCCAAAGAAAATATTATGGCTGGAGTAGGTGTCGTGCTTGTGTCACCTGATCATCTGGTTATACATCGTGCATATTCTCTCATGGAACCATGCACCAATAACGTGGCCGAATAAAATGCCCTATTAATTGGCCTGCAACAGGCAAAGCAACTGGGAGTTGACTATGTAGAAGCTTACGACGATTCCAAGCTAATAGTTAGTCAGGTCCGAGGTGATTATGAAGTTCGCCACGAAGATCTCATCCCCTACCACAGAGCAACAATCGAGTTGGCATCTACTTTCGCTTGATTTTTTATCGAGTACGTGCCTCGACTACAGAATATAGAAGCAGATGCTCTAGCTGGTCTCGCTGCTTCCTTGACCGTCCCAACCAATACTCAGCAGTCGATCACGGTGTCTGGTCGAGAACTATTCTATGTAAAAATGCCTTGCATATTCATCACAGTTACACAACAAAAACAAGCATCAATGCTAAAGACTGGAGATTTCCTTTCATAGACTACGCTGTCTATGGAATCCTTCCTGAGGACCCGAAGGAAGCAGTGTCTATCCAAAGGCGATCCCTCAGATTCTACTACGACACAGCTACCAAGATGCTGTACCGACGCTCTTACGACGGACTACTTTTACGATGCTTATCATACACAGAAGCCAAACATGCACTCCGGGAGGCTCATGATGGAGTTTGTGGTGCACATCAACTAGGCCCCAAATTACAAGATTGCCTCAAAAGAATGTGTTATTACTGGCCCACAATGATAGCAGATGCTATTGAATATGCAAAGAAGTATAGAGCTTGTCAGTTCCATGCTGATTTCATTCATCAACCTTCAGAGTTTCTACACCCGACGACAGTAACTTGGCCGTTTGAAGCTTGGGGCATGGACGTCATAGGACCAATCAGCCCGCCATCCTCCAAAGGACATCGATTCATTCTAGCCATAACCGATTATTTCTCCAAATGGGCAGAAGCTATACCGCTCACCGAAGTGAAGGCGTCAAACGTGATCAGTTTTATCAAACATCACATCATCTACCGCTTTGGCCTACCTCGTAGGATCATCCATGATAATGGTCCACAGTTGGCAAGCCATGCATTCTATTGGTTCTGCGATAGGAATCGAATCCAGAACGTAGCCTCTACTGCCTACAATCCAGCGGCTAACGGGCTAGCAGAAGTCTTCCATAAAACCATCATAAAACTTCTCAAGAAGTTCGTGTCTTCAAACAAGCACGATTGGAATGAGAAGCTCGGTGAATGTCTATGGGCCTATCGTATAACGGTCCGGACTCCAACAGGTAGTACGCCATTCTCTCTGGTTTATGGGAGCGAAGCAGTTCTTCCTCTAGAAATCCAGATTCCTTTTCTTTGAGTAGCCCTAGCCAGTGAGCTGACTACCGAAGAAAGCTACCGTCTGTGACTCTAGGAGCTCGAAGTGCTAGATGAAAAATACTTATTAGCTCAGCAGCGCATTGAGCTATACCAAGCACGCCTTTCCAGAGCCTTTAATAAAAAAAGTGAAGGAAATAATCTTCCAAGTCGGCGATCTGGTCTTAGCAGTGAGAAGACCAATGGTCATGACGCACAAAACAAAACAAAAATTCCAGCCTAATTGGAAAGGTCCTTTCATCATAGAATCAGTGTATTCTAACGGTGCATATCGAATAACCAAGCCCGATGGTGACTTGCTCATGATGCCTATCAATGGCAAGTTCCTAAAGAAATACTATGTGTAACCTTTTTTCACATATGTTCAGTCATGTAAATGTACAGTGCGATGTTTATATGATCCAAAAAATTATCTAACTATTATCCGTATTTCAAGAGTCTTGAATACGCCCTGGATAATAGGTCCTCTAAAAATTTCCCCAGTAGAATCATTCCCGTTTTTGACTCTGTCCAAACTCGGTTTGATGAAAATAAGTCATGTCCCTATCACCTTTGAATTGTTTTCCAATAATTATTTTCCAGTGGAATGATTAAATATTTTGCCATGTCCACATAACCTCTGAGCAAAGCATTCATCAAGGATAATCACGTCCATATTACCTCTGAACTATCTACTCCCACCTAATGTTATATATCTTTCCATGTCCATATTACCTCTGGTCAGATATAGAACAGCCTCTGCTATTACGTCCATATTACCTCTACTAGCAGCTTCATTTAACTTATTATCTATATTCGAATAAACTTGAATATAAAATGGATAATAGGTCTACATCAAAATTTCCTAGCGGAATATCCACCAGAAATATCCTTGCTACATCCACATTACCTCTAGTTCCATTTCACAAAGCCACATTCACTTTGAAAAGAGTCTTTATTTTGTACTTGAACGTCTATCAAGAGACAGAAAAAAGATACAAGAGCCATGACGGCTAGAAAAAAAGTTACAAATAATCTAAGGGATACATAGGCGATTGATGTTGTTCCTTAGAGCCGTGATTTCGGCTTCAGACTTCGCGGTAGCTCGACGGCGCGCATCTTCTTGACAAGTAGCTTCATCCTCAAAAAGGATCAGACTCAGATGCTCTCCCTCCAACTTTGCCAGCTTTTCTTCTAAATGGGCAGAAGTGGTGGCAGTCATGGCAGCTTGAGACAAGTAATCCTCCTGTTTAGATGTTGCCACCCTCAAGTCGGCTTCCAGTTGGACGATCTCGTTCTTGATCTGTGCGATGTGATTATACCTCTCAGTGATCTGTGCAGCCAGTTTGTTCTTCTAGGCGGCACGCACCTCATTTGCAGTGTTGAACTGACCATACTGGTCAGCTAATTCGTCGATCTCTCGAACGAAGGCGTCCTTCTGTCACGCTCCAAAACCAGAATACTGAAGAACGGGGACGTGCACAGCCAGCTACGTATAACGGAACGGCAACCATCCCGCTATACGGTCACGGCTGTCTAGCTATGTGAGGGTACGCTACAAACCATCAGTCTCTTAGGGTCAAATCAAGCTATTGTCTCAATCTCAACAAGTAATGATAGTAACAAGATATCAGACCACCAAATATACAATTGTAAGGCGTCCCAAACATTACATATCCAGATGATCATGAAGCTAGTCGTACAAAATGTAAGGACTAGCAAGAGTTAAGTCATACATGATCAACCTCGAGTTGCCAATCATGATTACAGCCCGTAGGCAGATAGAAAGTAAAGTGCATCGAGCTAACAAGTGCTCGTCGGCTAAATGCCTCAAAAGAATATCAGTTAACAATACAGTAGGAGAAACAAAAAGAGAAAACCCACTCGTTGCCCGGGTTCCGTCTAGTGTTCACCATCGGGCTGGAAAGCAGGTAGATCCTTTGCTGCTGCTCCGGTATCTGGCCATACAAAACCAGCTGGGTCAGACCCCAGAAAGAGCAAGTGCCACAAAGGAGGCCACGAATAAGAACAAAAGCCAACAATCAGCATAATAATATAATTACATAATAAGAGACAGTAATTTAAGAAAAAGGCATGATAGTTAGATATAAAAGACAAATCTTGTACAAAATCGATAAAAGACAGAACATATGGAAAGGCATGACAGGATGATATACGATGAGATGACCATGGGACTATTCAGATAGCCAGGTTACAACCCGTAATCCAAACAAGGACCGGGGTTGTAACCCTTCGTCTGAACGGAACTTGGTTTCTCCCACCATTTATTGGCAAGATAAAATACGCGAATTCAAGACTTGCAATTAAACATGATTAAGGTAAAGCACGAGTAATCATGTCATGTCATGACCTTGCATAGGATCAGGACAGGACAAGAGGGACTAGACTCCATCCAATCAATCACGGCCAAGCCAGTACTACGGCTTACTACTTTAACTAACTAGGGTTATCACAGACCTGATTACTAACAAGATGCAATGAGAATTCCAAGTCCGGTTACCTGTTTGTTACTACCTGAATGCTCCCAGCAAGAAAAGGAAAAGATAGCATGATATAGCAGACACACTGTAGTAAGATACATGTGTCCTAAGGTACCACGCTCGACGGCGGGCTGGAAGTGCGCTCATCTCAGCGGATAGCAACAAATCCCATGTATATATATATATAAGGCCGGGACCAAAGGGGCAACAGGTAACTGGGAAATTCTCCATGAACTAATTGATCAATCTAGTCATTAACCTAGCCAGATTAAGTATGAATCCCTGACCGTGGGAACCAGGGAGTCACGTCCTAGACATGATGCAAGACAAGACGAGTGGATTGCACAAGCAACAAGCAGGAACACCCACGGTGTCAAGACAGGTCAAGCTAAGTTATCAAGTCATGTCAAGTCAGGAGTGCGCCGCCACGGGCCACTATCAAGTTATCAAGATAATTCATGTCAGGGTACTTGTCAGGAGTGCACCATTACGGGTCACTGTCATGTTATGCTAGTTCCTTGCCATACCGTGCCATGTACAATAGTCATTCCAACATATTAAGTAAAATCAAGTTCATGACAAAAGGCGTAAGGATATAAAATAGGCGTAAAATATCTAATAAAATATCAATATACAGGGCTATAGAAGAGCCAAGCTCAAGAAATAAACAAATTCGTCATAGACAAGTGGGTTGTGCAAGAGGGTCAGGGGTTGGGCTGCGCAGGGTATGCACTGCGCATGGAAGAGCTGCGCAAGAGTTGCCTTGCGGGTAGACTGCGCATGGGGTCAAAGGGCACAGGGTTAAAGGGGCACAGGGGATGTACTGCACAATGGGTTATTGCGCATGGACCAAGGGTACAGGGGCTGCCTTGCGCACTGATTGGATTGCGCAATGGAGGATTGCGCAAGGGTAGACTGCGCAGAGTATGGACTGCGCAGGAGCAGATTGCGCATGAGCAGACTGCGCAGAGTATGGACTGCGCAGGAGCAGATTGCGCATGAGCAGACTGCGCATGGGCAGACTGCGCAGGAATCTATGCGCAGTCGGGTTGAGCACAGTTTGCCAAGGGGCAAGCTGCGCGGTCGGCGCTGCGCGGTCGGCGCTGCGCTAAAGAGCGCTGGCCGAGGGGGATGCGCAATCCAGCACTGCGCTAAAGAGCGCAGGCTGCAGGCTGCTACTCCAGGCCGAGAAGAACACCAAGAACACCAAAAATTTAAATTTTCATATCTTTGTCAAATCAAAGCCAAATCTAGATTTTCAAAGTTCTAACTTGAGTAAAATTGAATTCTCTTCCACATAGAAGCATCAAAACCCACAAAAATCCAACCAAAATAGATCAAAACTATATAAATCCGAAAATAGTTAAAACCTAGATCTAGAACAATGGAAACTCCAAATCACAAAATGTCAAGTTCTAATGTTGATCTCCATGGCCTAATCTAGCTAATGGACAAATAAAAAGTGGTTCTCATGAGGTGGCAAGGTGCACTTGCCTAATGGGTTGGAGAGTTGTGTGGAGGAAGAAGAAGAATTAATGGAGGAAAATAATGAGGAGAGAGAGTGTTATGTGGGGATTTTAATGGGGGAGGATAAGTTGTGTTGAGGGTGGAGGTTAGCTAAGATGGTCCAATGCATAATAAACCAAACCAATTCCTTCTCCTATCCAAATAAAACCAAGCTCCATTAATCAGAATTAATTCAGGAATGATAAATGACAATTAAACTACAATGCTAAGCATGAAATATACCACAACTTAACTGGTCAAGAAAAAATGAAAAATACTGGTTAGAAATACGATCACGTATAAAATACGTATCACGAATTTCGGGGTACTACATCCTACCCACCTTAAAATAATTCCGTCCTCGGAATTTAATCAAGAGGCTAGGGATGTCGGGACAGCTATACTATCGTAAGCAATCTATGCTACCAATCAATCATACAATCATACATGCAAGCAAGGAATCGAAGTGCAAGGCATAAGGAAGACATTACACCTCATGAGCCAAACCGATTGGGATAACGTGATCAGATATCATCCTCACACTCCCACGTTTGACTCTCCAAGGAGCGATGAACTCAAGCAACATGGACTTAACTGATAGTCTTGCGCTTAAGGTCTCTCTCTTTGGTCAAACAGGGACACGGGCCTCTCCTCATACGAAAAAGGTTGGTACCAATAACCGTTTTCGAATGATCTAGGACATGGCTCGGGTCCGGGATATACCGTTGTAGTTAGGACACATGGAACATGACATGTGCCCTCATAACGACGGTAGAAAAGCAAGATAAGAGGTCACATATACCTCTCGGCCGATTCTGGATCTGGGCCTGGGCCAGGGCGAACTGCTGAGGCCTCTGCTGCTGGAAGGCCTGGGCCTGAGTCGGCAATGGACCCGGGAACAGAAGCTGCTGTGGTTGGTGAACTAGAGCTGGTTCTGGTGCTGGTGCTGGTCCCATAACCGAGGGACTAGTTACTGTCGACGATGATCTGTTTCTGAACGGGCAAGATCCTATCATGTGGTCCGGTGCTCCACAAGCCAAGCACAACCCCTGTGCTCTACGGCATTCAGAAACAACGTGCCCTGGCTTCCCGCAATGAGTGCAGCCCATTGCGGAAGACTGCTTCTGCTTCCGTTGTTGGGGATAGATCGGGGCAGAATGCTGTAAGGAGGTGACCGAATCTGTCCTCGTAGCTCCAATGGTCAAGGCCCTAGCTGCTGGGGCCGGTGCTGACGATTGGTTCATCTGGTCGTGAGACCGCTTCCGATCTCCGGTCCGGTCCGTTATCCTTCGGGAAGTGTACTCATGCCTCCTCGCTGCTCGCAAGACAGCATCAAAAGTTGTGTGCTCGAACTGCTCGACTGCCAATATGATTTCCAAATGGAGCCCCTGCTGGAATCGTTGTGCTCTGTCTAGCTCGGTTGCCACCAAGGTGGGAGCAAATCGACTCAACCTTGAAAACTCGGTCGCATATCCGTCGATCGTCCTGCTCATCTGCCTGAGATTACTAAACCTGGTCTGCAGGTCATATCTAGCCACTGCGTCGAAGTACTTGGTCTGGAACATATCACTGAATACCGCCCACATGACAGGCGTACCCAAACTCGCTGCTTGCATAGCCCACCAGCTGCGGGCTAGATCCAGTAACTGCAGGCGCACCACCGCCACCTTCTCTGCTTCAGGGGTCCTGGCTGCCTCTAAGATCACTTCAATGTCCTGCAGCCAGGCATCTGCAGCAATAGCATCCTCGCTGCCGTCGAAGAAGGGAGGGTTCAGGCGCTTGAAATTGTTGACCGCACTGTTCCCTCGAGGACCACTTCTGTTCAGAGCTTCTTGTACTGCTTGCTGCAAGGCATCACCTCGACGATCCTGAGACGCAATCAACTCACGGATGAGCCCTATCAAGGCCCCATCCTCTGATCCTGCTGGCTGAACTGGCGGGACTGGGGGCACTGGTTCTCCAGGAGGTATGGCTCGGGAGGCGGCTGTTGAGGACTGATCTTGATCTTCTTGCTGTTGCTGGGCTGCTGGCTGAGCTCCTTCTGGCTGATCAACAGGAATGATGCCACTGAAGCAAATGACATCAGGGATATTAAGGAAGGACCAGGATGGAACAATGATGCAAGCATGTTATCAAGTCAGGAATCCAAGGAGATAAGAATTACGAGTGGAGATCAAAGGCGAGTACAGATTGAGACATCTATCCGGTAAACCATCACATTTCTTGATTGACAAGACCTGCATGGGCCACCACTTAAACTGTCACGCCCCAAAAACAGAATACTAAAGAACGGGGACGTGCACAGCCAGCTACGTATAACGGAACGGCAACCATCCCGCTATACGGTCACGGCTGTCTAGCTATGTGAGGGTACGCTACAAACCATCAGTCTCTTAGGGTCAAATCAAGCTATTGTCTCAATCTCAACAAGTAATGATAGTAACAAGATATCAGACCACCAAATATACAATTGTAAGGCGTCCCAAACATTACATATCCAGATGATCATGAAGCTAGTCGTACAAAATATAAGGACTAGCAAGAGTTAAGTCATACATGATCAACCTCGAGTTGCCAATCATGATTACAGCCCGTAGGCAGATAGAAAGTAAAGTGCATCGAGCTAACAAGTGCTCGTCGGCTAAATGCCTCAAAAGAATATCAGTTAACAATACAGTGGGAGAAACAAAAAGAGAAAACCCACTCGTTGCCCGGGTTCCGTCTAGTGTTCACCATCGGGCTGGAAAGCAGGTAGATCCTTTGCTGCTGCTCCGGTATCTGGCCATACAAAACCAGCTGGGTCAGACCCCAGAAAGAGCAAGTGCCACAAAGGAGGCCACGAATAAGAACAAAAGCCAGCAATCAGCACAATAATATAATTACATAATAAGAGATAGTAATTTAAGAAAAAGGCATGATAGTTAGATATAAAAGACAAATCTTGTACAGAATCGATAAAAGACAGAACATATGGAAAGGCATGACAGGATGATATACGATGAGATGACCATGGGACTATTCAGATAGCCAGGTTACAACCCGTAATCCAAACAAGGACCGGGGTTGTAACCTTTCGTCTGAACGGAACTTGGTTTCTCCCACCATTTATCGGCAAGATAAAATACGCGAATTCAAGACTTGTAATTAAACATGATTAAGGTAAAGCACGAGTAATCATGTCATGTCATGACCTTGCACAGGATCAGGACAGGACAAGAGGGACTAGACTCCATCCAATCAATCACGGCCAAGCCAGTACTACGGCTTACTACTTTAACTAACTAGGGTTATCACAGACCTGATTACTAACAAGATGCAATGAGAATTCCAAGTCCGGTTACCTGTTTGTTACTACCTGAATGCTCCCAGCAAGAAAAGGAAAAGATAGCATGATATAGCAGACACACTGTAGTAAGATACATGTGTCCTAAGGTACCACGCTCGACGGAAGGCTGGAAGTGCGCTCATCTCGACGGATAGCAACAAATCCCATGTATATATATATAAGGCCGGGACCAAAGGGGCAACAGGCAACTGGGAAATTCTCCATGAACTAATTGATCAATCTAGTCATTAACCTAGCCAGATTCAGTATGAATCCCTGACCGTGGGAACCAGGGAGTCACGTCCTAGACATGATGCAAGACAAGACGAGTGGATTGCACAAGCAACAAGCAGGAACACCCACGGTGTCAAGACAGGTCAAGCTAAGTTATCAAGTCATGTCAAGTCAGGAGTGCGCCGCCACGGGCCACTATCAAGTTATCAAGATAATTCATGTCAGGGTACTTGTCAGGAGTGCACCATTACGGGTCACTATCATGTTATGCTAGTTCCTTGCCATACCGTGCCATGTACAATAGTCATTCCAACATATTAAGTAAAATCAAGTTCATGACAAAAGGCGTAAGGATATAAAATAGGCGTAAAATATCTAATAAAATATCAATATACAGGGCTATAGAAGAGCCAAGCTCAAGAAATAAACAAATTCGTCATAGACAAGTGGGTTGTGCAAGAGGGTCAGGGGTTGGGCTGCACAGGGTATGCACTACGCATGGAAGAGCTGCGCAAGAGTTGCCTTGCGGGTAGACTGCGCATGGGGTCAAAGGGCACAGGGTTAAAGGGGCACAGGGGATGTACTGCACAATGGGTCATTGCGCATGGACCAAGGGTACAGGGGCTGCCTTGCGCACTGATTGGATTGCGCAATGGAGGATTGCGCAAGGGTAGACTGCACAGAGTATGGACTGCGCAGGAGCAGATTGCGCATGAGCAGACTGCGCAGAGTATGGACTGCGCAGGAGCAGATTGCGCATGAGCAGACTGCGCATGGGCAGACTGCGCAGGAATCTATGCGCAGTCGGGTTGAGCGCAGTTTGCCAAGGGGCAAGCTGCGCGGTCGGCGCTGCGCTAAAGAGCGCTGGCCGAGGGGGATGCGCAATCCAGCACTGCGCTAAAGAGCGCAGGCTGCAGGCTGCTACTCCAGGCCGAGAAGAACACCAAGAACACCAAAAATTTAAATTTTCATATCTTTGTCAAATCAAAGCCAAATCTAGATTTTTAAAGTTCTAACTTGAGTAAAATTGAATTCTCTTCCACATAGAAGCATCAAAACCCACAAAAATCCAACCAAAATAGATCAAAACTATATAAATCCAAAAATAGTTAAAACCTAGATCTAGAACAATGGAAACTCCAAATCATAAAATGTCAAGTTCTAATGTTGATCTCCATGGCCTAATCTAGCTAATGGACAAATAAAAAGTGGTTCTCATGAGGTGGCAAGGTGCACTTGCCTAATGGGTTGGAGAGTTGTGTGGAGGAAGAAGAAGAATTAATGGAGGAAAATAATGAGGAGAGAGAGTGTTATGTGGGGATTTTAATGGGGGAGGATAAGTTGTGTTGAGGGTGGAGGTTAGCTAAGATGGTCCAATGCATAATAAACCAAACCAATTCCTTCTTCTATCCAAATAAAACCAAGCTCCATTAATCAGAATTAATTCAGGAATGATAAATGACAATTAAACTACAATGCTAAGCATGAAATATACCACAACTTAACTGGTCAAGAAAAAATGAAAAATACTGGTTAGAAATACGATCACGTATAAAATACGTATCACGAATTTCGGGGCACTACACCTTCCTTGCCTGGAAAGTAGCCTTGTCCTCCGCAAGAGCCGTCATCAAAGCCTCGTCCTCTGTGCCGAACAGCGACGTCGAGCTCCACTGTTTGGTATCCTAAAACCTGGCCACTTGACCCTCCAGGTCATTCAGAACTTTCCTCAGAGTATTGGCCCGCTCTTCATAGCCGGCAATGCTCTCAAGGGCCGCCACTTGGCATTCGGCAACAGCCTTCACAGGGCCGAAGGCAGCATTCCGATTCAAGACTCCAGGAAGCTTCACTTTTAGTACAGAGTAAAAAGCTTTGACGACTTCCTCGGCTATCTCCTCATCTTCAGTGGAGGTCGTCGGAGAGGAAGCTTAGAAAGTCTCTTCTGCTCCAGGAAGGGATACCTGACAAGAAGCCGAACTTGACAAGAAAATCCATTCCACCAAAAACCACTCCTGATTATCATGTGCCACGTCCACATTACCTCTGATACCGATAGTCTTCTGACTCGACACCTATACCCAACCCGGGGTAAAAGACATAGTGTCAAGACCACAAAACCTAGTACGACCATATTACCTCTGTTGGATTTTGTTTCAAATCTATTACCTGCACCGCCGGTGTACCAAAGGGTAATAGGTCCACGAAAGTATCATTCCAATCTATTTGCTCTCATCCCCAGATGCACAAAGGGGTAATAGGTCCAAACAAAAAAAGGGAGAGGGGGGTCCCCCAGCGGGATACCCTTTACACAAATACTGTATTAAGCTCTCTAATACAAGCACCACAGATACCACAAGCAAGAAAAAATAGAGTGAATGTATTCTAGTTCTTGTTTCAAAATCAGTTACATTCACAGGACTACATCTCATGCACACAAAAAGTTCTTCATCTCTTCATCTGGGCAAGAAGTAAAGGATTAAATTGATATCCAAAAGAAAGAAAAATCTACTTCTCATCAGCAACACATAGTTTGGTCAATTTGGCAGTACTACGCCTTCGTCAAAAAGCAGTTTTGTGGCCCTCGAAAGAAGTCATATTTTACTGCTGAGAAGTAAACAAGGCTGTTGAACCTTCGAGAAGCTACACGGTGGAGGACAAATATAGCATGCTAAAAATATCTAAAAAAGTTCTTCATCAGTGTTGCTTTTGCCTACTTGAAGAACCGTGAAAACAGAACTTTCACGATGACACCCAACTACCGTCCGACTCTCCGATGTATAAAGGTTCTTCCTACTATCTGAAGAAAACCCTTCCAAAACACGAAGAGTCCTGAGCTCTCTGATGTGTGTGTCAAGTGTTGCATCTTCACCATGCCCAAATTTGCCGATACCAGTCCTGGAGAAATTTGCTAGCTAGATCCCTACAAAATATAAAAAGGGACAAAAGAGAAAGTCAGACTCAAAAATTTACAGAAAAAACTAAGTGCTGGAGGACCCTTATGCGCCCAAAGGGCTATGCGCCCAAAGGACTATGCGCCCAAAAGGATATGCGCCCAAAACAAACAAGTGGGCGCATAACACACGAACAATACGTGGGCGTATAACATGCCACAGCATGTGGGCACATAGCATGGCAATATGTGGGCGCATAGCACACTACAGTGTTGCCGTATGACTTCCGTAGGAGCATAAAAGTACCCACAGAAGTATGTTGCCTTAGGCGCATGCGCCCAGGCAGAAGAAAAGTCTGAGCGTTGTAAATTAAAGCTTGAGACTTTATTTTTGAAGCGTACCCTCACCCAGAATCGGATCCTGGATTGGTGAAGATGTTGCCACAGGAGGAGAGCCACTCGGCGCAGCCCCCTTGCCCTTCGCGGATCTCTTGGCGACCTTGGGAGACATGGTTCTCAAAGAAAAAAGATGAAGAGTTTCTAAACAATTCTAAGAGAGAAGAATAGTGAGCTTTCTCTCTCATTCAGAGCCTATTTATAGGCACAGGCTACTTCCTATGCGCCCACTATTTTTATGCGCCTATGTGCCCATTGTGCAGTTTGTATCCACAATGGCCTATGCGCTTACGTGAAGATCCAGCCTCTTGCACACTGTGTGACTGCCACTTGCTGACGTGGACAACGTATGAAGGATTGACCTCTTTAAATTCTACCCCGATGAATCTGTCAGTTCAGATTTCGAGAAAGATCTCAACAGTCGTATCTCTCTGACAGGCTGGCCAAACTCTATGCACCCAAAGAGAGAGCTGTGCTATGTGCCTATTGCATCACGAGAAGAGGATCCATGCTTTTTTCAAAGTATTTTGAACTCATTCAAATTTCGAAAACTTTGAAGGGAGTCTTGTAGAAGCATGAAAAATTTTCAGCAACGAAGCCTTATGCGTCCAAGCCAGTGAAGCTCTATTCGCCCAGCCAGTGAAGTTCTATGCGCCCAGCCAGTGAAGTTTCATGCTCCCAAGCCAGTGAAGCTCTATGCGCCCAAGACTAGCTCCCCCAAAAGGAGGGCGCATAGCCTGAGACATGCCGATGCTTCCAAGCCCGTCTCAGTCAAAGCCATGATCAAAATGTGCACTGAAGCGTACGGCCTCGTCAGTCTCCATGAGCAATCGTGTACCGAAGCATGCGGCCATGTCAGTACCACGATCAATCCATGACTACGTAGCCTGCATGCGCCTACATCCTATGTGCCCAAAGCAGGACTATACGTCCACATGAAAACTAGTTTGTTCCCCTCATGTGGGCGTATAACATCATTCCAGCTCAAGAACGACTATAAAAAGGGGCCTCATCCCTCTTCAAAACACAGAACAAAGAGCATTTTCAAGAGCCAAATTGCTGCACTTCTTGCCAGTGAGCCGAAAGTTAGCAATTTTCTTAGGTTTTCTCCTACTTTTGTAATCGGAGTGTCAACGGAGTAAAGGAGCAACTGCCGCTCGATCTCCATCGTCCTATTCCCCAGAATTCTTTTTTGTACTCGGGGATTCTCAGCGCAGGATCTCTCAAGCGTACTCGATTTGTAGCGCCTTGCGCCAATAAAGAAACGATAACATTTTCTTCTTCTTTTTTGTGTGTGTCCACAGATATAAGCAAGTTCTTATCAGAACACACACATACAATTCTGTCATAAGCAATTAATCTAATCACCCCCCATCTATCAACTACACAAATTTCGTCCAAAAGGCCATAACAGTGCACTTGAAGATATTTCTAGGCTGAGTCTTAGGCCCCTTTATTCTGGATTACATAACTTTAACACATAAAATTGGATTAGAGAGCCTATTGTTATTAACTATTCTTTTAAATGAGTTCCTACAATCTGAATACACAAATTCTCAGGCCTAGGCTATAACTTATGTGGCTGCACGAGGCTCCAATTGAACCTTACTATTCTACAAAATGAGTTCCTACATTCTGAATTTAGAATCTTAAAATTGGAATAAGCCTTGTTGTTGATGCTCTAATACTCAATCCTCAGTTATAATCTGACCAAGGGCATCATCAAATTTTATCATGTTTCAAATTTAGATTGGAGCATGCATGTACACCTTCCTCAATAGAACTTACTATAAAAATAAAGGCTTAAACCCCTTGCCATGTGCTGCCAAAAAACCAGAGTAGAACTGATATAAACAAGTAACAAAAGAATTTGGTATGAAACATTCCTGCTTTAACCCAATTGGGAAGGTTGAGCGAGAAGCATCAGTAGGATGTATAGAAGAAAAGAGAGATTTCTAATTTGAACCCGCCTAAGAAAAAGCAGAGGGTAGAGGATGATTTAGCCTTAGTGGCGCATCACTTCCAATTCCAATCGTTGTACTTGTAAAAAATATATCACAAAAATGTCTTTTACCACTCACATTATACCTGCCTAAGTTAAATGTTACATTCCTAAACTCTATCATGCAAAAACAATTATGAACATATCATAAACAAATCTATTACAACTCGTAACTACAACACCAAAAGCAATAAAACTACATTAAAAATATGTGCATAATTATGTCGTAATTTGATCACGCAATTCACCATCTTCAACATGTATCACCATATAAATCAGTGATAAAGAAAATGTCAACCAAAACATCATCATACCAAGCCATGCAACATCCAATAATAAAATATAGACACTAAATTAGAAGACAAACAATTTAACTTTTTTTTCATAAATACCTCCTTTAGCTTCAGTTGGAGCTCAGGAACTAAGGATTTGGTTGTTATTTCGATACCACAAGTTGATTGAACAGGATTGGCACATGCTACATTGACCTGGACAACAAAAACAAACATTAGATAACCCAAGTATCACTTGTTTGTTGAAAATAACATTTTATAATTATCGTATGGGAACACACCTCGACTCATTCACTAATCAGACCTTGAGGAAGAACAATAGAAGTCGTAATGCCATCACCAGCCAAGTCTATTGTCATTTAGACAGCATGCCTTACCAACTTCGTACCAATATTTTCGACAGGATCCTCTAACTCCACCTATAAGTAAGCGTATGAGTATCATTTCCATTCACTAAATTAAAAAAATGAATGACATATCACAGAAGTTAATCACTAAATGTACTAGTAATTTTAACTCTAAAAAAGATACTGGAATTAATTAGTTTTAAGATCGATCAATCAACAATCTCCCAAATTCTAAGGTAGGTTAAGGTTTATATCAAAACAAGAAAATGATAAGTTTTGAAGAATATACATAAGAACACATTAGAAAATAGAATCTAGCATACTTCTTTGGGCCAGTATATTTAAGTCTTCAAATAACCTTATTATAAACAAGAAATCAACTTCGGATTCAAGAATCATGTGTTCTTTCCTTCGATGCTCCACATGCACAGACTCAAGAGTGGACACATCCACCACCACCATAAAAGTAGAAATAACATAATAAAAACAATAAGGTGTATTTTTTGTGGGGAATTGATTATTTTTGCTCGTATATACTCTCCCATTATCTTCATTTTCAAATAGCACTATCCACATAACTGATCAACCAACTTGAATATAAGTGTTAGCAGGATAATTGCACCAAAAGAAGTATAAGAAGATTAACCATAGTAATTAAAATAGATCAAAAAAACAAATAAGAATGATAATTTATCAAATATACGACAAGACAACATAATTCTTAAACTAAGAGAAACCCACAAAAATTAAATAAACATGCTACCAAAGTAAGCAAATTAGTTACTAGCCTGCTCAATATTGTCATCCAAGCTCCTCCAAAAAGAATGTATAAAGCATGAGAAAGATCCATGAAAGAAATAATAAAATTATCATGACCGCCTATCAACCTGATTTCAACCATTTGTGTCGGTGCCAAATTCCTTCCAAAGGCAGCAATGAGTAAGAGAGGATCATGCCGTTAAACCTACAAGCCCAGTAGCCCAATAGGTAGGTAGGATTGGAAATCCACTTTAGGACAGAAATAAACAACAAAGCGCATAGCAGAATGGAAAATAAAATAAACTTCAAGATACCAAGAATTTTTAATAACCATAAAAAAGAAACGTGCCACAAGAATGTAGTAATTCCAATTTTATGTACAACATATAGAAAGCAGAAAACCAAACAAACTTCTTTGACTCAAGGAAGAATTCTCCAGCAGTAAAACTATGATAGTTACAACATTAGTAGTTGATCTTCCCAAGTTCTATATAAACAAACTTATTTCAGTCAAAGAAGATAGAATTGCCTCACATGATTGTCCTCTCCTATCACAAGCTTGAGGCCAAATACAGAATCACAAGTGTGAAGCCCTTCCAAAGCAAGCCTAACACATGGAGCAAATAGAGAAATTCAGTAATGCATAAAGAAATGATATACATCAACAAATATACATATATATTAGAAAAATACATATGTTATTGGATCATACAACAACACAAGGAAAAAAGTCTGATCAATTTTAATGATTTAGCCAAGATAAAGATAACAAAAGGGCAACACCTGAGCTTTTAGGACAATGACGAAAAATATAAGTAAAAAAGGTGTAGAAGTTGAAAATGCATAGTCGTTAGTAATTAAGTTGAATTGAGTGATTATCATAAATAACATGGGAATCCATTATTGTCCATCAAAAATAATTGATACCCAATGGACAAACACAATAAGGACAACCAAAAGTAGTTCCCTGCTGACACACATATATTACAAATGAAAATTGAACTAGGAAAACTATTTGTTAACAAGATATGCCACAAAAAGGAGGGTACAAAGTAGTTTAATTCAAATAATACTCAAAAGATAAAATTTCTGAACACAATAAAATATATGAAATTCTAACTTATAAGGAAAAGAAAAAAACCATGTTATTATGAATCATACAGTTTTCGGAACTTGGGAAGAGCAATTACTCCCTCTTGCTCGCTCAATTATATATTTGAGGTAATATATAATTCTGCACAATTTGAAGCCATCGATCACAAACCAACAACCATAAAAAACAATGAGCAAGTGTTTTGATCACCAAAATCCTAGAAACCGATCGAATCGACCAAGGAAGCTAATAAATTCGAGGAGAAAAAAGGGATTTTTAGGGGATTTGAGAGAAAATTCATACCGACTACTTCTCCTTTGGCTACGGTTTGCAGGGAGAGGCGGAGGCTTGATGGAGGAGGAGACTGCTTAAGGCAAGGAACGGTGATGGTGGTATGGCAGTGGTGACGATGTTGGTGAGGGTGGCGATGGCAGATGCTGGATCGGGATAGCTGTGAGATGAGGGGAAATAGTAAGGAGTAGTAGTCTGGTTTGGAATACCTGCGAGATCGGAGGCTTGGCTCAGGAAAAATTCCTCTTTTGTAACACTTTTTTAATTAAAGGAGGGGAAGCAGGCGAGGGAATGTGAAATTAGAGGAGGGAATGTGAAATTTTTTGGTAACACTTTCTTTTCCTATGTCACGATTATTATCATTACAAAAAATAAATTAAATATAAAATGTAAAATTATTATTTTAGTAACGGTTATTCAATTATTGTCACGGTAATTACTGTTACTAACTTGTAACATTATTAACTGTTACGAAAAATAAAAGGGTGACAAATTATTTGTTTTGGTGTAGTGGAACTTACCAGAACGAACATGAGCAGGCGAACAAAGTTTGTTCTTAAAACTACTTAAAGTTGTGCCTGCGGGAAAATCAAATTCAGTGATATCATCAAGCGGGACACCTTCGTTAGGGTTACCAAGGATTTTTGCTAAAAGGATATCATTAAACTCGATAGGAATTCCACCGACACGACTCCTTACAACAAAAGTGTTCAAAGTGAAATTGCAATAGAAAGTCTAATAGCATTGGTTGCAATGGAATATTGGTGAGTGACAAGTTGGTGCAACCCTAATGCCTCAAAGAATGGACGATGTTCAGGAAATACATTCCATTTGATCGGGGCACCGGTGCATATTTTGCGAACCGAGAAATCCGCGTACCATAATAAGGATTGGTCATGAGTGTCAGAGAAAAACTCATTATATGTGCCGTCGGCCGATTGGACCAGAGAAAAGAGTGAATCCACCTGTGAATTCAAAGACGAAGCTTCTTCACTAGCTGCAGTCTTCTTCTTGTTGGAGGGATTGAAGTTCATATGCATTGTGTCTAAAAAGAGATGAAATCTACGAACTTGAAAGAGGGAGAAGGAGGAGGTTATACCTTCCAAGCTTGGAGTATGTTGTAGGGGACGAAAATCTCCTCACGAATCCAAAGTTTCGATTGATTTTTCTAAGGGGATTGGAAGAAAAGGCTTGGAGAATAGCTAGGGTTTGGGGGCTCGGGCGGCTGCTGCTGTGAATATGAGGCTTTTGGAGAAGATGAAAGGAAGAGAGCCTCTCGGTTCTGACTTAAAACACATACCACCAACAGAACTCGGGCAGAATTCGATTTGAGTTTGCCTGGGGTTCTGTTGAGATATTTTTCAAACAGAAATAAATGCAGGCCACTTTCTTTTCATCAACTCTTTTCAATCATTTAATTCCAAGTTAAGTTATTTTAAATTTTAATTAATATAATTAATATTATTTTATAAATTAAATTTTGTTACACAGCGTCTGTTTTAGATTAGCTGTACGGATAATGTTCTAGCTAACGGAGGTTCATCGAGGAACACTTAAATACCGTTTTGCTTTAGCCGTAGCCGTGTGATAGACAGACCCTTTGTAGGCTTGTCTCGAAAACCGTTTTTGAGTATTGAAAAATAATTAATAAAACAAAATTAATTAATATTATTGATATCTAAAATCCCTAATTCTTGACATAAATAACTGAAACGGTCTTCCGCTAATGGTTTTGTAAAGATATCAGCCAGTTGGTTCTCTATGTCTACATATACAAGGTTTATATCTTCGTTGTTGATCATCTCTAAGAAAATGATGTTGAATCTCAATATACTTAGTGCGAGAGTGACATACAGGATTCTTAGTCAAATTAATAGTGCTAGTGTTATCACATAAAATGGGTATGTGTGTGTAAAGAAAACCAATGTCTTCTATAGTTTGCTTTATCTACAAAATTTGTGCACAATAACGTCCTGCGGTGATATACTCAGCCTCAGTAGTTGATAATGCAATAGAATTTTATTTCTTGCTAAACCAAGATACTAAAGCCTTACCTAAGAAATAATACGTGCCACTGGTTCTTTTTCTATCCACTTTGCATCCAACAAAATTCGCATCCGAGTAACCGGTTAGGTCAAAGAACGTAGTTTTGGGATACCAAAAGCCGACAGAAGAAGTGCCTTTAAGGCATCGAATGATACACTTAACCATGCACAAGTGTGATTCCTTAGGGTTATCTTGAAAACGTTCACACAAGCAAATGCAAAACATTATATTTGGACGACTAGCAGTTAAATAAAGTAAACTTCCAATAATACCTCAGTACTTACGTATGTCGACCGATTTGCCTTGTTCATCAATATCAAGCTTGGTTGAAGTCGCCATCGGAGTGCCAAGTGGTTTGATTGTTTCCAGGTCGAACATCTTTAATAAATTTTTTTGTGTGTATTTAGCTTGATTAATGAACGTCTCATTATTGGTTCGTTTGATTTGCAGTCCGAGGAAGAATTTCAGATATCCCATCATGCTCATCTCAAACTCATTCTATATACGCTTTGAAAATTCTAGACAGAGAGATTCATCAATAGATCCAAAAATAATATCATCTACATAAATTTGAACTAAAAGAAGATTTATATTAAATTTTTTTATAAACATTGTAGTGTCAACCTTGCCTTTTGTAAAACTGTTGTCAAGTAGAAAATACCTTAGACAATCATGCCAAGCACGAGGGACTTGTTTCAAACTGTATAAGGCTTTCTACAACTTGAAAACATAATTAGGGTTTTTAAAATCAGTAAAACCTGGAGGTTGTGCGACATAAACTTCTTCTTTTATAAAACCATTCAAAAATGCACTTTTAACATCCATTTGAAATAATTTAAAATTGTGAAAACCTGCAAATGAACATAACATGCGAATGGATTCTAATCTCGCAACTGGGCATAGGTCTCATCGTAGTCAATACCTTTCTCTTGGTTGTATCCTTGAGCTATGAGTCCGGCCTTGTTACGAATAACTAAACCATTCTTATTTAGTTTATTTCAGAATACCCAGCTAGTGCTAATGATCGGATGATCAATAGGCTTGGGAACAAGTTCCCAAACTTGATTTCGTTCAAATTGGTTTAATTCCTCTTGCATAGCATCTAACCAAAAAGTATCAATATATGCTTCTTTAATAGTTTTAGGTTCAAGCTGTAAAATAAATACAACACAAAAAACTATATCTTTACTAGAGGAACGAGTACTTACACCCCTGGTAATCTCACCTATTACCAAGTCCTTGGGATGGTCTGTCAAAAAATTCATTTTTTGCAAACTCTCAAGGTAGCTAGTTTCGGCTTCTGGTTTTGTACTTGATCTCCTTGAAGGATCAGATGGTGTTGTGCTTAAAGGTTCTGCAGGTACTGTATTTGTTGTACTGAGGTCTTCATCATCATCGATTGAATGTTGATTCAGTTCATCAAAAGTGACATTTATCGATTCTTCGATGATCATGGTTATTTTGTTGAAGACTCGGTATCCTTTGCTCTTCGTCGCATAACTTAAAAAGATACCTTCATCGGCCTTTTCATCAAACTTTTCGGATTATCTTTAGTATTGAGAATAAAATATTTATAACCAAATATTTTGAAATATGAAATAGTGGGTGTTCTATCAAACCATAGTTCATAGGGAGTCTTCTTCGATATAGGTCGAATTAGAACCCTATTGAGAATATAGCAAGCTGTATTGACAGCTTCAGCCTAAAAGTATTTAGGTAAACTAAACTGGTTTAACATTACTCTAGCCATTTCGGATAGAGTCCTGTTCTTACGTTCTACAAATCCATTTTATTGTGGAGTCCTAGGGTAAAAGAACTCATGCAGATAACCGTACGTGTCACAAAATTGCTTAAACTCTACATTCTCAAATTTGCCACCATGATCGCTTCGAATACAAGTGATCATGAAACCTTTCTTATTTTGAACTTTCTTGCAAAAGGAGACAAATTCTGACAATACATCATTCTTATGTGCAAGAAAATATACCCACGTGTTTCTAGAGAAATCATCTACTATTACAAAAACATATAGTTTACCACCTAGGCTAGCAATTTTACTAGGTCCAAATAAATCCATATACAGTAATTATAGAGGTCTAGTGGTACTTACAATGGTCTTGGACTTAATGCGGATCGGGTAGCTTTGTTCTCTTCACATTACTACATACCATATCCTTCTTGAAGTCATGTCCGGTAAGCCTCGTACCAATATATTTGTAGATAGTCTTGAAATTGTGCCCATGTTTGTATGACCGAGTCTCATATGCCATAGTTGACTCTCATCACTTTTGGCTATTAAGCATCTACCTACTGTTTGCAAAAACAAAAAGTTTATAACAAACCTACAAAGAATCGTACAAAGTACAATAAATTTGGGGGAAGTACAACTTTAGGAATCTAATCAGAAGACGATCATTTTATCCCTTGGACGATGTGAACTTGAAGACTAAAGCCTTTGGAGAATGCAGCATCAATTTTGCAAGAGTTTCTGATCTCCGTGATGCTTTGATAATGATTGGAAACTCTATTTATAGAGTTCCGGAAATAACTGTTTTAGCAGTTATTCTCATGTGTACGAGGCTGGACTGCGCCACTTTGGGTTGCGCCAACCTTTTATTGCACCGACTTCCATTCAGTTACACAATCGTGTACTAACTGTATTTAGACGTGTGGCATCATGTGATTGAGATGCGCATGGTCATGTACAGAGTAGTGGACACGTTTTGAAAGATTAGTGGCATATGCGCCACGTCATCCTGGTTTAGAATGTAAGTTATCTCAACTTTGTCAGGTTGTGCGAGCTTCAGTCAACGAGTCAAACTGCGCCTGATTGGGTTGTGCCTAGGCGCAACCTAGTGCATAGACACGTGGCAGCTTTTGAATGTATAAGAGGAATTTATTCAGATTGTGCCTAGGCGCAACTTGCAGGGTGTATAGGGGATTTATTCAGATTGTGCCTAGGCGCAACTTACAGGGTGTGCATGACAGCTGTCAATGAAATTGTCTCGAGCGGCACACTTTAAGGGATTCGAAGAGATTTTCTTCGTTTAGAGTGCTGTCAGCTGTCAATGCTGTCAGGAAATGATGCCAATTATTGTCAAATGCCACGTAGGCTTGGGTGCAATGTGATTTGGCGCAGTCTGTTATCAGGCACAACCTAATCAATGGCGCAGTTTGATCCTTTAAGCCTCAAAATAGTAGCACAACTTGATTTCTGGGGCGCAACTTGATTGCTGGGTAGTAAAAACCTAATGCAACTTCATTTTTAGGCTCTACAAGACCTCCTTCAAAATTTTTGAATTTTGAAAATTTTACAAAACTTCGAAATACTTTGAATCATGACAATGACTGAGTCAAGTTGCGCATATCGCGCGCAATCTGTTGCAAACCGTTACAATTTTCTATGCACAACTTAAGGTGACTGTTAGGATTCCATCTTTTAGGCTATAAATAACCCTTGTTTATCCGATTGTAACTCTTTATATTTTCTTTTAATCTTCTTTGAATCCTTGTAATCTTCTTCTACGACTATTCTCTCGACGACATGGCCCCCAAGAATACCGTCGTCGACAAAGGGAAGGGCATTATCTCCCCTTCGACTCGTGCTCCATTGACTCACGTACCACAGTATACGCCACCCTCTTCTTGACGAGAGATGGACAACCCAGCACTGGAAGGTGATTAAGGACGAACACTGAAGCAAATTTGATCTTCCTATTGACTTACGCCCCTCTTTTTAGAGTGTGGCGGATCACAAACTTTGTGCCACCCCTCCTTAGGGTATTGTTGCTTTATTTGAATACTGTTCGTTCTTACGAACCGTGTTGGGTATGCTGTTGCGCAACTCAATTATTATGCAATCAAAAATATTGTATAACTAAGTTGAGGCGTAATCCAGTATGTGGCGCAACACAGTATGTTGCGCAACTTAATTGTTGGCAAAACCTAGGATGTTTGTGCAACTTAATAGTTTGTACAACTTAATTGTTTTGCTCTTTATAAAGTGGCACACTCTTGTTGCTTCTAAATTTTTTTTGTTCATGTATTTCTTTGCAGTTGATCTCGGAGAAGACCCTAATGCTGAAAGATTTGCTTCAGCATTCAATGTCCCGGAGTACAAGAAGAATTTGTCTCATGTCACATTTCTTCATTACGACGGTCCTGAAGCACGAAGAAACCTCCTTATGGCTCAAAAGAACCAAACCTTGCTGAGCTTAATGAACGGAGAGCCTCTTGAAAGTCTGGATACTGTGGTCCATAAGGAACCTGCCTTTCTATTCGGGGATGCCATCAAGAAGACCTCTCAGCCTAAGACCAGAAAAGAGGGGATAATTTTCACAAATGGGGATAAAGTCATATACCTCACGAAAATATCAAGGTCTATGGCATTATCCCAATATGCTTTTGCCAGCTATCCCAGAAGAATGTCATGGGATCTGACTCCCATTCAGCAGGCGAGAGTCGGCAAAATCTGTTAGAGAATGGGTCCAAAGTACAGGGACCTCTTTTACAGTACTTCTGAAAAGTACAGTACACATTTAAGATGTTTGAAGCCAAGCTGCATCCCTCCCGAGGATTCCTTCCTGCTCCTTCCGGTCAGAATACTTATTTTTGCAAATACATTTGCAAAAGCTGAAGGAAGATATCCAGACCGCGCTATGCGTATGACAGGTCTGGTTAACCCAGATATGAAGCACTGGAGCAGCTTGTCCATTTGGATTTTGGATCAATTTAAGGACAAGCTCCTCGATCTGGGTCTCTATAATGCCATCTGGACTACAATATATGGCATTCGCCTGAACGCTCATATGTTCTTGGCTCTAATAGTGAGGTACAATAAAAGCACTGGGAGTTTCATGACTCCCCATGGAGAAATGGGTTTTGCTCTTTATGAGATGGAATATCTCTCTTATCTACCAATGGGCGATAATCCATACGAAGAGTATGTGCCGACAAATGACGAATTGGATGCTATGGAAGAGGAGAACCCTTAAATGATCGTCGTCTTTCAAGAATTACTGTGTCATTATAAGATCTGTTCACTCCACTACAAAAGTGCCACTGCAGGTACTTGTTATACCACCAAGTGGATGCCATACCTCTTCTTGGGTCATGCACGGGAGGACAAGTCACTTGAAGGTCAAGCATGTGCTTCTCGTTTCTTTGAACCCTTCAATCAGAGCGACATGCATGCAATATCTGATGGAGCAACATGATCATGGAGATGTCACGCTGGATGAGGATTTGCATCCGTTCAAGGCTGGCGACACTCTCCAGAGTTACCTTAGACAGGATTATAGATCCATATCTCAAGAGGCCCAGCTAGCGAATTTTCTATCTTTATGGCTACAGCGCTTTATAGTTCCAGGAGCCAGTGCAGTTGACAGATTCCATCGGGACGTCCTGTTTGCTGCAGCACGTCTTGTCTTTGGATAAAAGATGGATCTCTTATCGGCCATGACCTGCCGCTTGAACGCAGGATTGCATTCTTTTGTACAGACCATGCTAAATCACAAAGCGACGAGGCAAGATTTCCCTCGTACCGAGATGCCATACATCTATCTATTCGGATGGCTATTGCTTCACCATCCCTATTTGATGAACCCAAATATGGGAACTGTTGACAGAGATTTCATCAGACTTTACTCCAGAGCTCATTGGCAATATACTGCTCTTTCAGAGTATAGATTTGCCTTGAACCGTGGATCAGGATAGAGTTTTCAGTATATTGAGCCTCCTCATGGGTATGAGGCTATGTCTCCACAAATGATGGATTTAACTACAGAATCACTCCGTTTAAGCCCACCAATCTTTTCGTGGCTGCAAGCGATCCGTCCCACTCACTTAGTCTACAGATTCGAGGAAGAGTGCTATTTGGAACCGTACTTTCGGAGTCGATTTACACGGCAGTTCGGATATGATCAGCTTCATGTGGGTAACGCCACCACTTGTCTACAGGCCAAGGCTTACCTCATCGATGGGGCTAGGGCCTGGAGCTATTACAACGCCTGGGGTACAAAAGCTATATTTTCTATGCCCTACAATCTTCAATAAGGCCCGCGTATGTTATATACATACGCAAACTTCTATACTTCAGCGAATACATTCACTGAAAGCTTCCATCCTACACACAGCTTCGCAAGTGAAAAGAGATCCAAACAGGGGAAACACACTGCTCACTCTTTTCGGGAACAGAGGACAAAGATCCTGCAGATCCACCACTAGAAGCTTCCATTCAAAAGAACTATCCCGATGAAGTTCAGGATCCTCTAGACGTATCCATAAAGGTGCAAAAAGAGAAATCCCCTGCTAAGGGTTTAAAGAAAATAAAGACTAAGGAGACGACGGCTCCTTCTCAGAGGGATAATAGACCCGACTCTCCAAGGGCTTCGGAGAAGAAGAGAAGAACATCACTGGTTATAAATGAACCAAAGACTACAAGAATGACTCATTCTCAGTCAAAATAGATGCTTCTCAGTTCTTCCTCAAGAGAGAAGGAAATCACTCATTCTTCTATTCAGAAATAGAGAAGAGGCACAGAAGAAGGAACATCTACCACTTCGATCGATCTGGAGGACGATCACACCGAAGTTGCTGAAGATCCAGTCGCACCACTACACAGAGAGGTCAGAAGAAAGTTGGTAGTTACTAAAGAAGTACCATCTCAAGAAGGTAATATCAAGATTGTAATATATATACATATTTTTTTTGTCAAAGATGTATATTAAATTGATCTCTTTCTTTGCATTGGCTACTTCAGGAGATGTCCAGCCTTCTAATACCACGGTAGAAGCTTCGAGATTAGAAACTATAACGGTACATATTCCCGTAGATGTACTTGCTGCTGTGGGGATAACAGTTCCATCTCCAACTCCTATGAGTCCGGAAGCCACCTCTCCAGAAAAGGTTTTTCCTCCATAAGATCCTCCGAAAGCTCAAGAGTCTACTCATTCTTAAGAGGCAATGATTGAAGCCTTAGCTGATTGTGACTTTAGTGATGCAATATATGATAATGATTGGAATAACATCACTAAAGAAAAACAAACTTTAGTGGATGCACCATCACCTCAGGAACTCCCAGCTGATGAAGATCCCTCAATTGCTGAAGATGAGGAGAATGCGGTTATCGATGAAGAACATATCAATCCTGAGATCGATGAACCCATAATCACTGAGAAACCTGAGACGTCTGGAGTGGCAGCAGAATTAGTAAATCAAACTCCAATGACTCTGCCACTTCAGACTGAATCCGGAGTAGGAAGTACTCAAGCTACTATGTTTGTAGAGACCCTATCAAAGCTTCAGTCAAAGAGAGTCAAACTTCTTGAGACTCCTCATGCTATACCCAGTTCAGGTAAATTTCTAAGCATGATCTATTTGTCATAGTGCTTTCAGCATTGTATGTTACTAATATAAATGATATATGTAATTTATAGAAGAACCCACAGGGACAGTAGTAGAGGAGGGAATCTCTTCTCACATCAGCGCTTAAGATGAAGTGCCTCCACCAATTAAAACTGTAAAGACTCCAGTGGACGTAGTAGCCACTCTAGGAGCCATGGCAATTAACAAGTTCATGGTGGCTTCCTTCACGAAAGTTTTCTTCACGTCCCTGGAGCCCTTAGTTCATAGAGTAATGGAGAGAGAAGATGTTCCTTTTAGTACCATCAGAACTCCCTCTTCATTCTTGATTGGAGGTATCCGAAGCCAAGGAGATGAGACTCGGTCTACATTTTTGGAACAGATTTTGAATGAGCTGGAGGGCTCAATTAAAGCTTACAAGGAGCTAAAAAGAGGAGATATCGAGCAACTAGTAAACACAGAATATGAGGCTATGGCTCAAGAAGCAGAAACTAGTAAAGCCAATTTTGAAATATTTTTGTTGGCTTTCACTAGACAATCCTCTGAATTAGACATCCAAATCGTTGATACAGCTATAATTGCTGAGAGTCATAAGACTAAGGCTGTAGAGGAAGAGAAGAAGGCTGCTGATCTGGAGGCTAAAATTGCCCAGCTTTAAGCAGAACTCAAGAATGTCAAGCAGAGCTTAGAACAAGAAAATCAGCTACATGAAGCTGCTATTAATCAAATAGATACTTTAAAGCATCAGAAGGAGGAATTTGAACATCTACAAAATGAAGAGCTAGCACGTCAAACTGCTGCTCTGCAACCATTCGATCATGAATCAGGAAGAGTCGAAGCCAGGCAGTGAGTGCTAGATTCTCGTGATGAAAGAGTTCAAGTTTTGAAGAACCAAATTACAGAACTTATAACTTATCCTTCAGAGTAGAATGAGAAAAACTTGTTGCCTCTTTTTTATTATAATGTATCTCTTTTTGTAAATAGAAATAAAATAAGAAACTTTTTATGTGGTTTCATTACTTGTTGAATATCTTATTATAGATATAAGTAATATAATAGAAAATATATTCAGAGGTACTGGACATGATATATCTCTTGATTTAGAAAATAACAATATTTATTATATCTGCTCAGAGGTAATGTGGACGTGGCAGAATATAAAGTTTAGCAATACTGTTATTTCAATAGACAACTTTATCAGAGGTACTAAGGACATGACAAGTTGCTGATGTAGATAATCGAAATTCAGAGGTGTGGGGGACATGAATTCCTGTTATTTACAATAAAGTAAATAAAAGACAATAAATGCCAAGATTAATGGATGAATGAATGATAAGTCAAAGAAAGTGAATGAATGAACAGTCACTTTGGTTTTCTGAATGAATGAACAGTCATCTCGATTCTCGAGGAAGAGAATGAATGAATGAACAGTCACGCCGGTTTTCGAGAAAGGGACATTGAATGAATGAACAGTTATAAATGAATGAACAGTTGGACTTCTTTTGAAGAGTAAAAGTCGCATCGGTTCTCGAAGCCGATTATCTAGTCATTCTGTCTATAAATAAAGCAAAATTTTCATATATATCGTCAATTTCTTTTCTTTCTGTACAAAATATATTTCAAAGATTTTCTCACTCCAAAGATCAAAGGAATGACCGAGATGCCTCCTGCTGAGCCTTCGGTGCCTCCTCAGAAAGAAGTGGGTGAAGGCTCGACTGTTGCTGCACCAAAGCAGGACTTGATTGCTAAGCTGGTAGAGCTTGGGAAGACTGTCGAAGAAGAAGCAGTAAGGATGGCTGCCTGTGATTTGCTAGTTTGTTCAGACAACAAAATGTTTGAATTACTGGCCAATCATGTATTTAATCAGGAAGGATCGGGTCCTCGTTCCTGTCCTTAATATTATGTAACTCTTTTATGCTTTTAAATAAAAAAATGAACTTTTATTTACATCATTTCTCTGAATAAAGAACATTTTGCTTTTATACATAATATTTCTTGAGAAATTTGCCATTGATAGGCATCATAGCAACTATGCCATCCATATCTGTTAATTGATAGGCTCTATTTGAGAAAACTTTATTTATCACATACGGACCTTCCTATTTCGCCTTGAACTTGCCTGTGCTCATGTGAGTCATAGTCAGAGGACTTTTGACTATAAGAACTATCTTGCCTTCCTGAAATGTTCGTACTTTGACTTTGCGATTGAAAGATTTTGAAATCCGAGCTTGATAAAGTTCAATATGTTGTTGGGCCAGTAGTCTTTTCTCATCGAGTACCTCCAATTCTTGAAGTCGGAGACGATCATTATTTTCTGTGGTAAGTTCATTAGCAATGGCAATTCTCAAGGATGGAATTCTCAAGGATGGAATTTGAATTTCCAGCGAAAAGACAGCTTCACATCCATATACCAGAGAAAAAGGTGTGTAACCTGTGGGATTACGGACTGTAGTGCGATAAGCCCATAGACATTCCCCACGTTTCTTACTCTAATTACGTTTGTTAATAGAAATAAACTTTTTAAGTAGTTTGATAATAGTTTTGTTGAATGCTTCAGCTAACCCGTTAGCTGCTGGATTATAAGTCATAGAAGCAACATTATTGATTCTGTTGTCATCACAGAACCTATTAAACTTCTGGCTGACGAATTGTGGCCCATTATCATGGATGATTCGATGAGGTACACTAAATTTGTATATTATATGATGTTTAATGAAGTTGATGACACTACTAGTCTTCACTTCAGCTAAAGGTATAGCTTCAGCCTATTTCGAGAAATAATCGATTATAGCCAAGATGAACCGATGTCCTTTAGATGAATGAGGATTGATAGGACCAATTATATCCATGTCCTAAGCTTCGAAGGGCCATGAGGTAGAAGTAGGGTAAAAAAATTCCGATGGTTGGTGAATGAAATCTGCATGAATCTGACATGCTCGGCATTTTCTTGCATAGTCAATGGCATTTGATACCATAGAGGCCCAGTAATAGCCCATACGTCGGATACGATCCTGTAGTTTAGGACCAGGCTGATGTGCTCCATAAACACCATCATGAACTTCACATAATATCTGCTTTGCTTTATCACCAGTAAGGCATATCAAACGTAATCCATCAAAAGTTCTTCGAAAGAGAGTTTTGGTAGTATGATTATAATAGAATCGAAGCGATCGACGACGAATACTTATAGCTTTCTTAGGATCCTCTGGTAATATGTCATGTACTGCAATATCGATGAAAGGTGCTCTCCAGTCCTCGCTAATGACATTGACTTCAGTTGAATTACTGAATTCAATGTTATGGTTGTTTTCAATACAAAATAGTTCTCTATTGCAGATAACAACCATTTATTGTCTTTTAACTAGAATTGCTAAGACCGCAGCCAGGTTAGCTAAGGCATCAGTTTTTGTATTACAAGCTCGACGTACATGTTCGATGAAGAACCATTTAAATGAAGCAGCTATTCTGATTGTTGCTTCATGATATGGTACCAGATCTTGATGTCGAACTTCGTATATGCCTCTAACCTGATTAACAATCAGTTTAGAATCACTATATACTTCGAGATATTCAATATCCAGTTGTTTGGCTAATTGGAGTCCAATGAGCAAAGCATTATATTATGCTACATTGTTAGAGCACGACTCATCTAATGAATAAGTTCTCTGAATAGCTAATCTATCTGGTAAAATAAGAACAATTCCTACTCCAGCGACAAGAGTACCTCCAGGTCCAATTCTAGAAGCTCCGTCAAAGAACAACTGCCAAGTAGGAAATTCCTCTGAGATCATATTTGATTCCAATGTTTCGTCTGGAATCTCATCATAAAGTTTAGATGTTTCTGGAACAGGATGAGCTGCTAAGAAATCAGCTAGTGCTTGACCTTTCACAGACTTTTGGAGAACATAGACCGTATTATATTGTGCTAATAATATAGCCCATGTAGCAAGCCTAGAATTGAGTGTGCTGGGCTTCTTCATTAAGACTCGAAGAGGATTGACTCGGGACATAACATAAATAGTTTGGTCGATGATATAATGTCTTGTCTTTTGAACTACAAACATTAAGGCTAAGCAATCTTTCTCTACCGGACTATAACGATGTTCAGCTCCAATCATCGTTCGACTAAGGTAGTAGTTGGCTTGTTCATGACCTTCTTTGTTCTTCTGAGCCAACAACGCTCCCAAAGAATGGTCCATTGCCCGGACATACATCAAGAAGGGTATTCCTGAGATCGGTGGCACAAGGATTGGTGGATTCATTAAATATCGCTTTATGTCATCAAATGCTCGCTGGCATTCTTCCATCCAAATGAAAGATATACCTTTCTTTATTAACTGAGTAAATGGTCTACAACGTCAAGATAAATTCGAAATAAACCTCCTGATGTACGCAAGTCAACCTTGAAATCCTCGTAGCTGTTTTAAGTTACGTGGAGGACGCATCTCTTGAATGGCTTTGATCTTCTCGGGATCAATGTGTATACCTTTAGAGGTAATGACGAAGCCAAGAAATTTGCCACTAGAGACACCCAAGAAAGACTTGGTAGGGTTCATTTTGAGTTGATGCTGGCGCATTAGATTGAAGATAGTTCTTAAATCTTTGATGTGATCTTCCTTTAGACGACTTTTGACAGCAATATCGTCGACATAGCATTCGACAGTCTTTCGTAAATGATCTCAAAAGATAGTACTCATAGCCCGCTGGTAAGTTGCACCCGCATTCTTAAGACCGAACGGCATGATCGTATAACAGTATACTCCGCGAGGAGTACAGAATGAAATGTGTTTTTCATCTTCAAGATTCATCCAGATTTGATTGTATCCAGAAAACCCATCCATGAAAGAGATTCGTTCGAATCCATAAGTATTATCGATCATGACATCAGTAATTGGGAGAGAAAATTCATCTTTAGGGCAAGCATCATTAAGATTCCGAAAGTCTATGCATACCTGAACTTTTTCGGTCTTTTTCAAAACTGGTACGACATTGGCTACCCAGTCAGGATGCTATTCTTCTCTGATAAAACCATAAGCAATAAGCTTTTTGACTACATCATCAATCGCATCCATCATCTCAGGCTTGAATCGCCGTTGCTGTTGTTTGACTGGCTTGGCATTAGGCAAAATGTTAAGTTTATGAGTTGCGACTTGAGGATCTAATCCCGGCATATCTTCATAACTCCAGGCGAAGACATCAATATATTTACGAATGAGATGAATTAGTTCTTGTTTATCATCTTCTGGGAGATTTTTGCTAATGAAGATCGGTCGTGGCATATCTTTCTCACCAACATCGATCTGAATTAGTTGATCCTCAGTAGGTGGTTCTCATTGTTCAAAATTGAGTTTCTACTGATTGTCCATCCTTTGTGCCCAAGGGTCTACTTCAGGAGCTTCTTCAATATCATCTTCGTCATCTTCTGAGAACTCATCAGACACCATGTTAAAAGATACTGTTACCCGATAAACATGACTAATACTTGTATCAGAATCCTATAAAATAGAATCAGAAGAGTTAGATCATTCATCTTCATCGGATTCAGAAGCTTCTGGAGTCGGAAGTAAAGTATAACCTAATCCCCGCTTCTTTTTTGTGTAGTATTGTTGTGATTTTTCCTTTTGGAACATAAATACGAATAAGAGTTCGCCTTCCTTTGCCACTATTGAGACCGGTTCTGAAATTATAGCCCATTTTACGGATGATTGCCTTAGATTATGGACTATAGCGACGTAATTGTAGTCTTCCTATATCATCCTTATTATCGTTGTCAAGCATGATTTTTTGTTCTTCTTGTTTATTAAAAAGTATAGGCATTTCGCTTTTCTTTCGAGATGGTACTAAGAAGTACGATTCTTGTATTAAATCCAATGATACCACATTTCGTAGAGATGATACGACTCCTATTGTAAGTGGTTTAAAGTTATCTAGTATATCCAAATAAGATTGAGTATAATAATAGACATCAGTATACTGCAAAGGAGATGCTTTATTGATTTTTACACCATCATTTACAACAGGACCTTTAGCCTTAACAGGCTTAGTCAGATTGATAACCAGAGGGGAAGAAGAAGAGCGAGAAGGAGGAGGGGGCTTTTTACGAGGAAGGTCGATTACAAGTAGCTCAGAAGAGGTGAGCTACCTTTGTTCCTAACTAACACCAGGAGGCTGCTTCTTGTGAGAAGGAAGGTAGATAGTCAGTGGTTTGGAAGACTGAGGACAGGAAGTATGTCCTTTGACAGGAATCACCAGAGTGTCATTCGGTACGCCTTTCTGTTCTTTATCAGTGTCCATTGCTAGTACCACCTTTATGAATTCCTCTTTGTACATGCGGAAGTCGTTGCAGTATGCTTAAACCCCCTTGAAAGGATTTAGGTCTGCAACTTCTTTTTGGACTTCTCCATTGCCATTCACATATTTTAAACATTGGTGGAGAGTAGAAGGTACAGTGTTATGTTCGTGGAGGAATGGTCTTCCTAATAAAGCATTATATGAGCCATGATTATCAATCACATAGAAAGTCACCTTGGTACGAAGATTGCCAATTTAGAGTTTCAGGCGTATCTTCCCCAAAGGTTCACTTCTTTCTTGATTATGCACTGGGATTTTAAAATGGACAGGTGTTTTCTCTTGTCTGTTGATGTCGGTTTGGAAGGAGTTGGTTCCACTACCTGCGACAATATAGATAGTATATTCTCAGCAGGAGAAGATGATACAGGAGGAACATCAGGAGATGGGGTAGGATTCTATTGAGTTTTGGAATACTCTCGAAGATAAAGTTTTCTAGATTTGGTGCCAATTAAAATTTCTTCTTCTACTATCGGTTCAAAGGATACCATGTTGCAGCACTTGGATTTATTTTTGGAATGCTTCTTTTGATTGGAAGAAGAAGGTTCTTCAAAATCTGCTACCATATCTGGATGAATCTACATGATTTCTTTTTTATCAGTAGATAGTGGAACAAGACCCTCATTTTGGGGAGGTGGAACATTCACGATCTCGAGAGTAGCTCTTGGAATGGGGACAATACCATCTTGGACTAGTTGTGGTGGAAAATCACCAAACTGTACAGAGATGACATTGGCCGTCACAGTCTTCTTATCCTGCTGAAGAGTAACTGCTCCAGAGTTGACTATCTCTTAGATTTTGCCTTTGAGCATATAGCATGCTCAAGTTGGATGCCCTATAAATCTGTGATAAATATAATATTTATGGTGGTCAGTTTTACCTACTTCTTCTGGCCGTTTTGCCTTCGGCAGTTGAAGTTTATTTCTTTTGATCAAGCAATCGAAAATGTTCATAATATCATCTTTATCAAAAGAATACCCTTCTTTTGGATGAGGTGCTTTCTGTAGTGGTGCTGATGGAGTAGGTGTTGTTTGAGCAACATTAACATCCAATGACTCCTTACCTTTGAGATTGATGGCCAATGTTTCTTTACCCTTGCAATTGTTCTGGCGATTATTTCTACCGGGTGTGGAATGTTCATCTTGGTTAGGATGATTCATTTGAACTCCTAACTACTTGAACTTCTCAGCACTAACTTCCGCTGCCTTGGCATTCACAATGAAAGATGGACAATCTTGGAATTGTCTTGATCCCATCCACATGCTGATAATAGGCAACAAGTTTGATTTGCAAGTGTCTATTTTTACAGCAGATGGAGTTCCTAAAGGCATTTTAAGTGCCTCTCGGCAGAATCGTTCAATGAAACTCTCTGTGGATTCATTATGTCTTTGTTTAATTTTAATAAGGGCATACATAGTCATATCATTGACCCCCTCATAGAATCGTTCCAAGAATATTTGCTTGAAACCAGCAAATAAAGTTATACAACCATCAAGCAAGCTACGGTACCAGTCGTATGCTCTACCGGCTAAACAACCGACGAACACTCTGGTAAGGAGGGCATCATTTGGCTGCAATTGGTCAGTCATCACCTCAAAGTGATTGATGTACTGACTTAAAGAAGTGCTTCCATCAAACAGCATAATGGTTGGAAGCTTATATTTAGGAGGAAATTGAACCTCCTTCCATTCTGCAGGATAAGGTTATTTTACTCCAAGTCTTTGTAGACCATCTTTCTGCTTAAAGGCCTCAAACTGAGTGCGTAAGAGTTTTACAACCACATTAGCATCTCCTGATGTCTGGGAATTGGTTGGTTGATTTGAATTGTTAGGAGGAGGAACAATATGATAATTACCACCCCTAGTACCTGACTGACTGGGAGCAGCTTGGACTGGTACAGAAGCAACCTGAGGAGGTGGTACCCCCAGACCAACATTAATATGTATAGAAGATGCTATGAGCTCAGGATTTATAGCAGGATTTATAACCGGTGGCACTGCATGTTGGGCCACGATTATAGTGTGCATACTTGCGACCATTTCATCCATGGTCTTCAATTTATCTTCTAATGCGGCAATTCGTTGCTCTTGACTGGCTGAACTAGAGGTATCTTGATCTTCTGTAACGGTATATGCTGTTACCTCTCTTGCCACTATTGACGAGATAGTTTGTTCAGAACTTTCACTATCTACATCAAAGTCTGTCACGCCCCAGAACCAAAATACTGGAGAGCGGGGGCAGACATAGCCAGCTACGTATATGAAATGGAATCCATCTCGCTATACGGTCATGGCTGTCTAGATACATGAGGGTTCACTACAAGCCAACAGTCACGTATGGCAAAAACAAGCCTAGTGTCTCAATCACAAATAATTAGGTAAAAGTCACAAGATGTATGATCATTAAATATACAACAATAAGGCGTCCCAAATATTACATATTCAGCTGATCATGAAGCTAGTCGTTACAAAATGTTAGGACTAGCAAGAGTTTAGTCATACATGATCAACCCTAGGATCTGTCAATCATGTTACAGCCCGTAGGCAGACAGTAAGTATGTGTAATCGAGCTAAACAGGTGCTCGTTGGCTAAACGCCTCAAAAGAATATTTTTACAATAAAGTGGGAGATCAAAAATAAACCCACTCGTTGCCCGGGTTACGTCTAGTGGCCACCATCGGGCTGGAAAGTCGGTAGATCCTCTAGAGCTGCTCTGAAATATGGCCATACAAAACCAGCTGGGTAAGACCCCAGAAAGAGCAAGAGCCACAAAGGAAGCTTCACTTAGGAACTAAAACCAGCAATTAGCACAGAAGTTAATGATATATAGTAAACTGGAGAAATATAACATCACAAGGATATACGGTAAGATAACCATGGAACCATTCAGATAACCAGGTTACAACCCTTAAACCAAACAAGGACCGGGATTGTAACCCTTCATCTGAACTGAACTTGGTTTCTCCCATTTATCAGCAAGATAATATAAGAAAATCAGAACATGTAACAATCTTATACAGGATCAAGGCAAGATTAGACTGATTATTCTCTATTCAACAATCACGGTCAAGCAATAAGTACGGCTTGATACTTAACTAACTAGGGTTATCACAGGCCTAGTTACTAGCAAGATGCAGTGAGATTACTCCAAAGCCACAAGCCCTGCAGACCATACAGGTTACCCAGGTCGAAAATTAGGGGTTGAATTCAGGTGGGTACATCGTCCAGGAAACACATGTACCCTTAAGTAGCTTGAAGGGTGCAACACATGACAGTGTGCTGGAAATGTTTCCTACTCGACGGCAGGCTACAGATCCCAAGCGCGCCCAGGTAACAGGATTGCCTATAGCTGGGAGATCTCTTTATGACTAATGTATTAATCTAGTTATTAACCTTAGTCCATTTCAATAGGTACTCCTGACCGTGGTACTCAGGAGTCCTATCCTAGACATGATGCAAGACATGACTGGATTATTTGTACAAGCACGATCGCCCACGGTGTCCAGGTTATTTATACAGGTCATGTCATGTCAGGTAACCGTCGCAACAGCTTATCAAGATATATCATGTCAGACTTATCATGTCATGTTTACTGGTCAAGAGTGTGCCACGACGGGCCACTATTAGGTCATGTCAGGTTTACTTGTCAGGAGTGTACCCCTACGGGTCACTATCGTATTTAGGTACATGTACAGGGCATCATAGTAGAAGCATTCAATTAAGAGACCCAATTATACTGGGAGTTACAAATCACATGTTGACAATAATAATAGAGAAATAATAATAATTAAATAGCTGGGCAAGGCACAGGGAGGAGCCCTGCGGCTCAGGATCACTAGAACCCATGCGGCTAGGAAGGCAAGGGCGCATGCGGCGGTCCCATGAAGTCGGGTCTCATGCGGCCAGCGGAAGGGTGGGCCTCATGCGGCTAGGAATGGATGAGCGCATGCGGCAGAATAGGGGCCTCAGCCCTATACGGCTGAACTGACCGAGTCCCATGTGGCCAGGAGAGGCCGGTGGCATATGCGGCTAGAAGTGATGGGTACACATGCGGCTGACGGGAAGCGAGTCCATGCGGCTGGCGCGGATCGAAGGTCCACGCGGCCAATAGAAAAGGCTGTATGCGGCCAAGAAGGAAGTAGGCTTATGCGGCTAAGGGCGAGTTGAACCCCATGCGGCTGGAAGGGACTGAGGACTTATGCGGCCAGGGAATTCTAGTCGAATGCAGTGCTGAGAAGTTCAGGTATATGCGCTCGGTTCAAGTCCATGCGACTGGAATACAAGGGTCTCATGCGGCTGAGCGACTTGCCGCATGAATGTTCATGCGGTCAAGTACTGCCATACGGCCAGAGAACTGTTCTTCTTCTCCAAAAATTTCCGAGAAGAAGAACACCATGAACCCATGCTTTCAAGCTCCCTGAAACCTTCATCCAGAGTCCAAATCCGAACTTCCATAGGTCAAAATGGGGTAGAACGAAATTCTCTACAACATGGAACCATCAAAACTTAGAAATAACAAGATTAAGTAGATCAAAACCCAAGAAATCCAAAAATGAGATAAACTTAGATCTACAAGAATCAGGCCATGGAAAGTAAAAATGCCAAGTACTAAAGTATGTTAGAATGCTACAAAGAAGAGAATGGAACAATAAAATTAGAGTTCCTCCATGAAGCAAGCTGCACTTGCCTAGACCTCTCTCTGGTAGGTAAAGAAATTATGATGGAGAAGAAGAAGAGTAATGAGAAGAGAGAAAGGAGAATGGTTAATAAATACTAATGGTGGGGGTAGGTAGGGGTTCACCCTTTGTTCATGATGAACCAAAGCAAAACCAAGCCAAGCCAAACCAACCCAAGAATAAACCAAGCCATGAAGAAAAGCTAAGCAAGGAATCATGTAATACAAGACAAATACGTACATGTATTCCAAAAATACGTAATACGAACCACATGCATTACAACTCTACCCACCTTAAAAGAATTTCGTCCTCGAAATTTAATTAAGAGGCTAGAGAGACAAGGACAAGCTATATTAATCACAAGCAAGCTATAACTAGGCAGGCAATCACTCATTCAAGCAAGAAATCGAAGGCATGAGACATAAGGAAGACATTATACCTCACAAGTCAAACAAGTCGGGATATCACGATCGGATATCATCCTCACGCTCCCACGTTGACTTATCCAAAGAATGATGATCCCAAGCAACTCGGACTAACTTGATAGTCTTGTTCTTGAGTATCTTCTCTCTCCCGTCCAATATAGACACGGGCCTCTCCTCATACGAAAGGTTGGTACCAACAACCAATTTTGAATGATCCAGGATGTGGCTCAGGTCCGGGATATACCGTCGTAATTGGGATACATGGAACACGTCATGTACCTCGCTTAGCGACGGCAGAAGAGTGAGACGATAGGACACATCTCCTACTTGCTCCAGAATATTGAACGGCCCTATATACCTAGGACTAAGCTTTCCCAGTGCTCCAAAACGTATGACGTCACAGTTAGGTGAAATCCTCAGAAATACATGGTCACCGACAGAAAACTCGAGAGGGCACCGATGAGAATCGGCCCAATGGCGCTGGCGATCTTGGACAACTCGAAGATGATCCCAGACTCTTCTGACCACTTCAACTGTCTGGGCAATCATTTCTGGACCGAGCATCTGCCTCTCTCCCACATCATCCCAGGCTAACGGGGATCGGTACTTCCTACCATACAGTGCCTCGAATGGTGCCATCTGGATACTAGCTTGGAAGCTGTTGTTGTACGAGAACTCCACCAGGTGCAAGTGATCTTCCCACGAACCACCGAAGTCAAGTGTACAGGACCGTAACATATCTTCAAGAGTCTGGATTGTACGCTCCGACTGACCATCTGTCTGCGGATAATATGCTGAACTGAACTGGAGACGAGGTCCCAAACTCTCCTGCAGGCTACGCCAAAAGTACGATATAAATCTTGAATCTCGGTCCGAGGTGATACTGACTGGCACTTCGTACAACCTGACAATCTACCTGAGGTACATCTCTGCTAACTGAGCTGTCGACTGATCGACTATGAACGGGAGAAAGTGAGCTACCTTCGTGAGCCTGTCAACTATAACCCAAATAGCATCTCGACCAGCGGGGGACCTAGGTAATACAGTCACAAAATCTATGGTCAAATGTTCCGACTTCCATTCCAGAATCGGCAAGGGCTGAAGAAGTCCAGCGGGCCTCTGATGTTCAGCCTTAACTTGCTGGCAGACTAAACAACGAGAGACAAACCGGGCTATCTTCCTCTTTATGCCATTCCACCAAAAGTGCTGCCAGATATCACGGTACATCTTCGTACCGCCCGGATGAATGGAATACTGAGAACTGTGAGCCTCGGCCATGATTTTCTGTCTGATATCACCACTGCGTACACAAAGACGTGTACCATGCCTAAGTGTACCATCTTCATGAATACACAACTCTGGTCGCCGCCCTGTCTCACACTCTGCTCTGAGTCGCTGAAGCTTGGAATCTGCTGACTGTACCATCCGAATCCTCTCGACTATGGTGGACTGAACTTGCATACTTGCCATTAATGCCACACTGTAAGGAAGAACAACTTTAATACCCATCTTCTGAAGATCTGCTAACAGCTCTAGTTGTGCTGTTAGGAAATAAACTCCGGCTCTCCTGCTTAATGCATCTGCAACAACGTTGGCCTTCCCGGGATGATACTGCAAGTTGACATCATAATCCCCAAGAAGCTCCAGCCACCTCCTCTAACGCATGTTAAGATCCTTCTAGATGAAATCATACTTCAAGCTCTTGTGGTCGGTGTAAATCTCCTCCCTATCTCCGTATAAGTAGTGCCTCCACAACTTAAGTGCAAACACTACTGCTGCCAGCTCCAAGTCTTGGGTTGGGTAATTCCTCTCATGATCACGAAGTTACCGTGATGCATAAGCTATTACCTTCCCATGCTGTATCAGAACACATCCCAAGCCTCTGTTTGAAGCATCACAATATACTGAGAATCCTCCGGTTCCATCTGGAAGTGTGAGAATGGGAGCCGTCATGAAGCCTCGCTTCAACTTCTCAAATGAATCCTGGCACTCTGCTGTCCAAGAAAACTGCACCTCCTTGCGGGTCAACTGGGTCAATGGCACCGAGATCCGGACAAAGTCTGAAATAAATTATCGGTAGTAACCGACCAATCCGAGAAAACTACGAATCTCTGCAACTGTGCTGGGCACCGACCATGACTCAATGGCCACAATCTTCTGGGGATCTACTTCTACTCCTCTTCGAGTGATGATGTGACCCAAGTACGAAATGCGATCGAGCCAAAACTCGCATTTACTGAACTTGGCATACAACTGGTGCTCCTTGAGAATCTAAAGAACCATAGGGAGATACCGTTCATGCTCCGTCTCATTCCTGCTATAGACCAGGATGTCATCCAGAAACATAATCACGAACTGATCCAAATAAGGCATGAAGATGCGATTCATGAGGTCAATGATTACAGCCGGTACATTGGTCGCTCCAAATGGCATTACTAGAAACTCCCAATGCCCATACCTAGACCTGAAAGCTGTCTTCGGGATGTCCTGCTCTCTAACTTTGATCTGATGATATCCTGAGCGCAAGTCGATCTTCAAGAATACTGCTGTCCCTTTGAGTTGATCAAACAAGTCATCTATCCTCGGGAGAGGGTATCTGTTCTTGATTGTTACTGAGTTCAAGGTATGATAATCAACACATAACCTGGATATACCATCCTTCTTTTTCACAAGAAGCATCGGGGCTCCCCAAGGCGATCCACTAGCACGATGAATCCCTTGGTTCGAAGTTCTTCAATCATCTTGTACAAGATCTCCAATTCTAACGGCACCATCCTGTAGACTCTCTCGGATACTGGGGCTGTCCCGGAAATCAAGTCGATGGTGAACTCGATCTCCCGTTCTGGCGGCATACCTAGAAGCTTTTCTGGGAAAACATCTGGAAACTTTTCGACTATTCGGGGTAACTGCACTGCTGCTACTGCCATCCGCAATATGGAAGGAGAAGGCTCAACTCCGCCCTGGGAAAAGGAAAACTCTGGCTCTCCGGGAATGCTAAAAACAACCCTACCAATATGGCAGTCTATTCTAGCATACTGGTTCCTCAACCAATCCATCCCTAAGACCACATCATAATCGGCCATCGGAAATTCTATCAATCTAGCAGGAAATTCCTTACCTCTAACCACGATCCGACACGAGAAAAACACTCTAATGACTCCCACAAGTCCGTTACCAGTAAGTATATTGAGCCTTACTGATAATGACTCGGGCTCCAATCCTATCCGTGTCGCAAATCGTGCAGACATAAAAGAATGCGATGCACCAGAATCAAATAAAACTGAAGCTGGAAAGGAGTTGACGAGAATATTACCTGCCACTACCTCTCCTGGTGCCAATCCTTCCTCTGCGGTCATCACCATAGCCTGACCATGCCCTCGGGGTGCTGGTCCCCTCTGCTGAAATCCTCGCTGCCTATTCTGACTCAATGCTTGGGCTTGAGCATGCTGCTGGAGGTGTTGTTGCTGGAATGCCTGGGACTGAGGCGGCAAGGGCCTCGGCAATGGATACTGCTGCTGCTGGACCGGTGCTGGTCCTCTCACCGAAGAGCTAGAAAGGTTGGACGATGATGAACCACCCCTATTAGGGCAGGATCCAACCCTATGGTCTGATGCTCCACAAGCCAGACACAATCCCTGTGCCCTGTGACACTCTTCCACTACATGGCCTGGCTTCCCACAATGAGAACATCCCACTGCGGAAGACTGCTTCTGCTTCTGCTGCTGCTGCTGAGGGTACGTCGGGGTTGAATGCTGAACCGACGTCACTGAGGCCGCTCGCCTCGGAGCTCCAATGGTCAAAGCCCTAGCTGCCAGGGCTGGGGCTGAAGACTGATTCTTCTGGCCGTGGGATCTCTTCCGACCTCCGGCCCTTTCCACAATCCTCTGGGAGGTATACTCATGCCTCCTAGCTGCTCTCAAGACTTCATCAAAAGTCTGATGCTCAAACTGCTCAACTGCAAACAAAATCTCCAGGTGAAGCCTTTGCTGAAATCGCTGGGCTCTATCATACTCGGTTGCCACCAAGGTAGGAGCAAACCGACTGAGCCTCGAAAACTCGGCCGCATATCCGTCGACCGTTCTGCCCATCTGCTTCAGATTGGTGAACCTCGTCTGTAGATCGTACCGAGCTACAGCATCAAAATACTTGGTCTAGAATCTCTCTCTGAATAACGTCCAAGCAATGGGTGCTGCTAATCCAATGGCCTGAGCCGCCCACCAGCTGCAGGCAATATCTAATAACTGCAAGCGCACCACGGCTACCTTCTCGTTCTCTGGGTCCTGGCTGCTTCTAGAATCACCTTTGTGTCCTGAAGCCAAGCATCTGCAGCGATAGCATCTTCACTACCGTCGAAGAATGGAGGGTTCAAGCGCTTGAAGCTGTTGGCCGTGCTGTTACCCTGATGACCGCCTCTGGTCAGAGCATCCGTCACTGCCTGGTGCAAGGCATCTCCTCGACGATCTTGGAAAGCTATCAAGGTCTTGACGAGACCTACCAAAGTGCCATCATCAGGCTCGGCAGGCTGAACTGGCTGGACCGGTGGCTCCCTGCCAGAAGGCACAACTCTGGAGGCTACTCCGGAATGCTTGGCTTGATCCCCTGGTTGCGGCTGGTCCATGTGAAGTGCTCCGCCTCACTGACCGGCAGGTCCAGTAACGATGCTGCTGAAGAAGACGACATAGGAAATAATAAGAAAGGACCAGGACAGATCAACGATACAAGCATATGATCAGGACAAGAATCCAGGGATTCAGAAGATATGAGCAGAGATCAAAAGCAAATACTGATTGAGACATCTATTCGGTAAACCCTCATATATCTTGATTTACAAGACCTGTATGGGCCACCACTTAAACCATATCACGCCCCAGAACCAGAATACTGGAGAGTGGGGGCAGACATAACCAGCTACGTATATGAAATGGAATCCATCTCACTATACGGTCACGGCTGTCTAGATACATGAGGGTTCACTACAAGCCAACAGTCACCTATGGTCATGAACAAGCCTAGTGTCTCAATCACAAATAATTAGGTAAAAGTCACAAGATGTATGATTATTAAATATACAATAATAAGGCATCCCAAATAATACATATTCAGCTGATCATGAAGCTAGTCGTTAGAAAATGTTAGGACTAGCAAGAGTTTAGTCATACATGATCAACCCTAGAATCTGTCAATCATGTTACAGCCTGTAGATAGACAGTAAGTAAGTGCAATCGTGCTAAACGGGTGCTCGTCGGCTAAACGCCTCGAAAGAATATTTTTACAATAAAGTGGGAGATCAAAAATAAATTCACTCGTTGCCCGGGTTACGTCTAGTGGCCACCATTGGGCTGGAAAGTCGGTAGATCCTCTGGAGCTGCTCTGAAATCTGGCCATACAAAACCAGCTGGGTCAGACCCCAGAAAGAAAAAGTGCCATAAAGGAAGCTTCACTTAGGAACTAAAACCAGCAATTAGTACAGAAGTTAATGATATATAGTAAACTGGAGAAATATAACATCACAAGGATATACAGTAAGATAACCATAGAACTATTCAGATAATCAGGTTACAACCCTTAAACCAAACAAGAACCGGGGTTGTAACCCTCCATCTAAACTTAACTTAGTTTCTCCCATTTATCAGCAAAATAATATAAGAAAATCAGAACATGTAACAATCTTATACAGGATCAAGGCAAGACTAGACTGATTATTTCCTATTCAACAATCACGGCCAAGCAATAAGTACGGCTTGATACTTAACTAACTAGGGTTATCACAGGCCTAGTTACTAGCAAGATATAGTGAGATTATTCCACAGCCATAAGCCCTGCAGACCATCCAGGTTATCCAGGTCAAAAATTAGGGGTTGAATTTAGGTGGGTACATCGTCCAGGAAACGTATGTACCCTTAAGTAGCTAGAAGGGTGTAACACATGATAGTGTGCTGGAAATGTGCCCTACTCGACGGCAGGCTACAGATCCCAAGCGCGCCCAGGTAACGGGATTGCCTGTAGCTGGGAGATCTCTTTATGACTAATGTATTAATCTAGTTATTAACCTTAGTTCATTTCAATAGGTACTCCTGACCGTGGTACTCAGGAGTCCCATCCTAGACATGATGCAAGACAAGACTGGATTATTTGTACAAGCACAATCACCCACGGTATTCAGGTTATTTATACAGTTTATGTCATGTCAGGTAGTCGTCGCAACAGCTTATCAAGATATATCATGTCAGGCTTATCATGTCAAGTTTACTGGTCAAGAGTGTGCCACGACGGGCCACTATTAGGTTATGTCAGGTTTACTTGTCAGAAGTGCACCCCTACGGGTCACTATCGTGTTCAGGTACATGTGCAGGGCATCATAGTGGAAGCATTCAATCAAGAGACCCAATTATACCGGGAGTTACAAATCACATGTTGACAATAATAATAGAGAAAAAATAATAATAATTAAATAGCAGGGCAAGGCACAGGGAGGAGTCCTGCTGCTCAAGATCACTAGAACCCATACGGCGAGAAAGGCAATGGCGCATGCGGTCCAAGAAGTCGGGTCTCATGCGGCCAGCGGAAGAGTGGGCCTCATGCGGCTAGGAATGGATGAGCGCATACGGCAGAATAGGGGCCTCAGCCCTATGCGGCTGAACTGACCGAGTCCCATGTGGCCAGGGGAGGCCGGTTGCATATGCGGCTAGAAGTGATGGGTGCACATGCGGCTGACGGGAAGCGAGTCCATGCAGCTGGCGCAGATCGAAGCTCCATGCGGCCAATGGAAAAGGCTGTATGCGGCCAAGAAGGAAGTAGGCTTATGAGGCTAAGGGCGAGTTGGACCCCATGCGGCTGGAAGGGACTGAGGACTTATGTGGCCTGGGAATTCCAGTCGTATGCAGTGCTGAGAAGTTCAGGTATATGCGCTTGATTCAAGTCCATGCGGCTGGAATACAAGGGTCTCATGCGGCTGAGCGACTTGCCGCATGAATGTTTATGCGGTCAAATACTGCCATGCGGCCAGAGAAATGTTCTTCTTCTCCAAAAATTTTCGAGAAGAAGAACACCATGAACCCATGCTTTCAAGCTCCCTGAAACCTTCATCCAGAGTCCAAATTCGAACTTCCATAGGTCAAAATGGGGTAAAACGAAATTCTCTACAACATGGAACCATCAAAACTTAGAAATAACAAGATTAAGTAGATCAAAACCTAAGAAATCTAAAAATGATATAAACTTAGATCTACAAGAATCAGGCCATGAAAAGTAAAAATGCCAAGTACTAAAGTATGTTAGAATGCTGCAAAAAAGAGAATGGAACAATAAAATTAGAGTTTCTCCATGAAGCAAGCGGCACTTGCCTAGACCTCTCTCTGGTAGGTGAAAAAATTATGATGCAGAAGAAGAAGAGTAATGAGGAGAGAGAAAAGAGAATGGTTAATAAATACTAATGGTGGGGGTAGGTAGGGGTTCACCCTTGGTTCATGATGAACCAAAGCAAAACCAAGACAAGTCGAACCAACCCAAGAATAAACCAAGCCATGAAGAAAAGCTAAGCAAGAAATCATGCAATACAAAATAAAATACGTACACGTATTCCAAAAATACGTAATACGAACCACAGGCATTACAAAGTCAGACAAAGAACCTTCTCCCAGATAAGTAATAGGAAGATCTTCCTGATTGAAGACATCCTGATCCAAATTTTGATCTTTCGATCTGGTATATTGAAAGACCCCTTCCCTAGATTCATGGAGTTGTCTCAAGTATTGCTGATTTGGATTACGAGACGTGCCACGCCTTAAAGATTTTCTATCCAGTGTCTCGAGAAGTCATATTGACATAAGAATATAACAACTCGTCTTTATCTTTCGTTATAGGTTCAGGAGTTGAAGTACAGTTTTGACAATCGAAGACAGATCATTTAGCTGATTGGCAACAACACTTGATGACTACCTTATGAAGGCAGTGGCATTCTGATGAGTGATTTAGCGGTGAGGGAGACATCTCTGTGATCTTCCGTCTTTGTGTAAGACGTTCCCGGAGATCAGTCACCACTATAGGACGAGAAGAAGAAGTTGGAGGAATATATTCCTTAATGATATTAGGAATGTGATTTTGGTTCTTGAGATGTTTCGTTCCATGAGTGTACAAAGAAGTACTTAACTCATTGACATAAGTGATTGGGTCCTTCTTTTCAAACTTTTATTTCTGGTGCAAATTAGCCTTTGGCTTACGATTCTTGCGTTTTACCGAGGTTAATACTGATTAACGCCTATTGAGATAAGCGCGTAAATCAGATAATTCAGCTCCTGGTGCATCTGTTTGAGATACGACCAATTTTTCTTGCTTGGATCTCGAGATATGCAAGGTTGGAAGATCTTGAGCATTTACCATAGGGGTAGGTAAGATGCCTCTTTGATCGGTATTCTTTCCTCTGGCAGAGATTTGAAGACCTCTATTTAAGGGAATAGAATCTGATATATCTTCCTCTTAGTCATAGACTAGGGAAGATTGAAAAAAGACCAAAGGGTGTTTTTTTATTTTGTCAAGGGTTAGCTAAAAAGTGTTTTCCTCTGTTTTGTTGTAGAACCACCTTAGGCACAGGTTGTACCTGTTGAGAATGTTTTAAAGGACCCTTCCCTTTGTTCTGTCTAGTTTTGGCACTAGAATATTGTTTCTCCAAGCTTAAAACTGGAGAATTGGAGAAGGGAATAGCCAAAAGACTAGTTTCCTTGGGTTGCATCAAAGCAGCATGATGATCAAACGGCGCCTGGATAACTAAGTGCTTAGGTTGTGCCATATCCATATGGGCTACTGGTTGCGCCTTAACACAGATTGAGCCTTGGCAACAAAATCGGTTGATTGTGCCTTGGCAGCATCATACGTGGACTGCGCTTTGGCAGCAAGAGTAGTAGACTACGCCTTGGCAGCAAGAGTAGATTGCACACGGGCAACAGAAGCTGGTTGCGCCTGAGCCACAGAGACAGATTGTGCCTGGGCAACAGAGGTAGGTTGTGCCTGGGCAACAACAACTGTAGAAGACTTAGGAGTCTACACAGTTTTGTTCTTGGTGAACAGTGCACTTTTTGCTCTTCTTGTTGATCATATCTTCATGGGCTGTCTGGTTGACTTGAACAACCAAAGTTTTTTGCGTCTTACCGATTGACGCAGCATCACATTAAGTTGTCACTTTCTCGAAGGAGGAGAAAGTCATCTCCAGCAGAGTCGCCATTTTGTTTGCAAAAACAAAAAGTTTATAATAAACATACAAAGAATCGTACAAAGTACAATGAATTCTAGAGAAGTACAACTTTAGGAATCTGATCAGAAGACGATCACTTTATCCCTTGGACGATGTGAAATTGAAGACTAAAGCCTCTGAAAAATACAGCAGTAATTTTGCAAGAGTTCCTGATCTCCGTGATGCTTTGATAGTGATTGGAAACTCTATTTATAGAGTTCTAAAAATAACTGTTTTAGCAGTTATTCTGATGTACGCGAGGTTGGACTGCGCCACTTTGGGTTGCGCCAACCTTTTGTTGTGCCAACTTCTATTCAGTTACATAATCGTGTACTAACTATTTTTAGACGCGTGGCATCATATGATTGAGATGTGCATGGTCATGTACTGAGTAGTGGACACATTTTGAGAGATTAGTGGCATGTGCGCCACGTTATCCTGCTTTAGAATATAAGTTGTCTCAACTTTATCAGGTTGCACGAGCTTCAGTCAACGAGTCAAACTGTGTCTGATTGGGTTGTGCCTAGGCGCAACCCAGTACATAGGCACATGGCAGTTTTTGAATGTATGAGAAGAATTTATTCAGATTGCGCCTTGGCGCAACTTACAGGGTGTGCAGGGAATTTATTCAGATTGTGCCTAGGTGCAACTTGCAGGGTGTACAGGACAGCTGTCAATCAAATCGTCTCGAGCGGCACGCTGTGAGGGATTCGAAGAGATTTTTTTCGTTTAGAGTGCTGTCAGCTGTCAGTGCTGTCAAGCAATGATGGCAATTATTATTAGACGCCACGTGGGCTTGGGCGCAATATGATTTGGGTACAGTCTGTTGTCAGGCACAACCTAATCAGTGGCACAGTTTGATCCTTTAAGCTTCAAAACAGTGGCGCAACTTAATTTCTGGGGCACAACTTGATTGCTGGATAGTAAAAATATGGTGCAACTTGATTTTTAGGCTCTACACCTACTTTGTTAGCATCTTCCAGCAAATAGAAAACATACCCTAATACCTTCAAAGATAGTACTGCCAGTTGAGCTATCAACTATAGTGCATTTGTCTTTGAGAAAGTTAATACCATAACTATGGTTAGCTAAATGGCTTATGCTGAGTAGGTTATGTTTAAACTCAGTAACTAGATAGACATATTTAATCAAAGAATAGGGAGCCTTACCAATATTGCTGATACCTACTCTATATCCTTTCAGATTATTATCGAAGGAAACGTATCCTTCTTTCTTCTTCGATAGTGTTACGAATAATGAAGCGTCACCGATCATGTGCCGTGAGCAACTGCTATCGAGGATCTATTTACTTCTAGCATGTGAAGGGTGTTCCACCTATAAAAGAATTTGCAAATAAAAACTTTGCTATCCATTTCTTGTAGGGTCCTGGATAGTTTTAGGTATCCATGTACATATCCTTAAATCAACAAGTTTTCTAACACTATATGCAGAAGAAATATGACCAATGGTGCCATAATAAAGACATCTAGCATGATGAGTGTTGAATGTAGTGTGTTGTACATGATTGATAGGTCTTGGTTTTCTAGTATAAAAGAATGCATACCTGTTATTCTTCTTGGGTAGAGGTTTGGTTTGGTTTGGTCTGACAGTATTGGGTTTGACAGTGTTTTTATGTTTTGGTAAGTGACACGTGTTAGGATAGGAAGCAGCTAGCTCAGGCTGTTTTCCTAACCTAATTTCCAACTTTTTGGAAGTATTATATAATGCAGTATAATCACAGTAAGTGTATCATTCCTGATAAGTGCTTGCTGAAGACTCTTCTTCTCTTTGAGTAGGTCTTCTTCTAATTGGATAATGGTCTTGTCTTTGTCTTCGAATAGTCTTATGGTCTCGTGTAGTAACAGCTTAACAGAAGAAAGCTCACCTACCTCACTTGAATTATTATTACTTCTAACCTCAGCTAGTAGGTCGGTAAGTCTTTCTATTTTCCTTTTGTACTCCTTGAGTACCTTCTTAGAGTTTTGTTATTTACTATGCAGTTTTCTGTAATCACCTAAGAGGTCATTAAAGGCTTCACCTAATTGCTCAAAGGTAAAATCATCATATGTATCAAACAGGGGGTTAGTAGTTACCTGATCGAATACCATTAAGCATACATTTACAGCGTCATCTGATTATTCATCTTCTGAGTCGCTGGCTTCGCTTTTATTCCATATGCTTGTATTGGCATACTTTCTGGATATGTTAATTTCTTCATGTAGCCTTTGTCATGCTTGTTGTTTTTTCTGGTTGATGATGATGCTGTTGGATAGTCCTTCTTTATATGTCCATTATTCTTATAACCGTAGCAGATAGGATCTTCTTCGTTGTTGTTGTTGTTGTTGTTGCTATAGTGATCCTTTGTTCTTTTATTGAATCTCATAAACTTCTTAAACTTTCTTACTAAGAGAGCTTGATATTCTGAGTCAGAGTCACTGTCGTCGGAATTATCTTCGATAGTTCTTCTGTGTTGAGCTTTGAAAGCGATCGACTTCTCCTTTGGTATAACCTCTTCAAAGTTTTGAAGTTCCAGCTCATGAGTGAGTAGCTTACCCATAAGTGTTTCGAGAGACATAGTTGTGAGGTCATTCCCTTCAATGATTGCTGTTGCCTTCGAAATCCAGTTCTTCGTAAGAGCTCGTAGAAGTTTGTGAATCTTCTCATGGTTACTGCACTCTTGCCTAATGATGACAAAGGGTTTACATTATCCAGGAATCTTGTAAACATTTGAGTCATAGATTCATTTAGCTTTATCTTGAATGTCTCATACTCCTAAGTAAGTTTGTTGATCTTTGACTCCTTGACTTGCGTCGTACCTTCGTCGGTTACTTCGAGAATTTTCTACACTTCACTTGATGTTGTGCATGTAGACACCCTGTTAAATTCAGTCCTGTCTAGAGCACAAAATGTCAAGACTGGCCTGTTTCTTTTCAGCTTCAGTATACTTGTCGTGGGATTTCTCAACCAACTCCCCTTCAACAAGAATATGAGCAGGTTTTTTATAGCCATCAATAACAATAGACCATAAATTAAAATCGAGAGAATTCAAGAAGAAACTCATTCGTATTTTTCAGTATGTGTAATTTGTACCATCAAACAATAGGAGTCTGTTTGTGGCTTGGCCTTCACCTGTGAATTTCAAAGTTGCCATGTGTTATACTGTGATCTATGTAACAGCTGAAATAATTAAGAATATAATAACAGAGTTACCATGCTTTACCTTAAAACCCTATCTGATACCAATTGTAGGAACGAATTGTAAAGCAGCGAAATTTAGCTAATTAAAAATATTAGCAATAAGATCACAAATAATATATAACAAGCATGTAAAATGTAAAGGTAGAGATCAGATGGCAAATAAAAAGACGACAATGTATATATATACTGGTTTTCCTCTTGTGAGGACTATTCCAGTCGAAAGAACTCTAGCTTCCATTTGAATCCACTATTAGAAAATACTACAAGTTTCCATACGAAGTCTTTATAACTTCTACAACGCGAGCTTTGATACGAAGTACTCGACCAACTTCAATTGTGAAATGTCTTTCTTCAATCAAGCCTCTGATTACAATCTCTCTAAAACTTCTAGATCGTACCGCACTTGCAAATTGACTAGAGGATTGTAGCTGGCTTAGGATTTGAAAATAAAAGCTTTTAGAACACTTTGAAAGACGTTTAAGCTTAGAGAGAAGAGATAAGAAAGTGAATAAGTGAGTTGAAATGATTGAAATCCTTCTCTATTTATAGGTTTTCCAAAGTCAGAATTCTAACAGAATTCGTGCAAAATTCGGACAGAAATCTTTGAGAGAATCTCGACAAATAGTCGTTGCACCCGTAACTGCAAGAGGGCCAAGTTCAAAAACCAAACGACACTAAATGAATTCTGGCCAAACTCTGGCCGAATTCTGGCCAAACTCTGGCCGAATTCTGGCCAAATTCCTCTGGGGCTAATTTTGATTTCTTGGATGTTTTATAAAATAGATTTTCATTTTGGCTTATTTGAAAAGTTTAAGCAGTTGGGAGCTTTTGTAAAATGGGCTATTTTCAAAACATAGGATATTTTTGAAAATGTTTTGGGATAGCCTATTTGCCAGTACGACTCGATGTATAAAGTATTCCTAGACTCAATAAATATAAAAATTACATTAAATATGAAATACAAACTCATACGGCAAAAACGGCTTCAGTCTTGATCAGATAGGTAGCAGTTCTTTAGCAGTTGTCCAAGTAGTCCAAGTAGCCCTTATATCGAGATAGGGTTAGATCAATTATTAAAATCAGGTTCGACCAGGACCAATGGGCCAACATGAGAAAATGAGCTTGAGCGGCTTTTAATCTGGTCTTTGCTCCCTTATAATCTTATTCTTAACATCTATAAAGAGCATCATTTTGGACATGTCTTTGTAATATTCAACTTTTCTTCTTAGGACTTCCGTGTGATGACCCTATCGCTAAGCTGTGTTATCGACCATTACGGTATTCACCTTGCACGGACGCAAATTAGGCTCATGCGGCATTACGCCCAAGTAAGGACGAGCGGTTCTGCGGAACTGGAACGTGACATAATGGTATCAGAGCACGTCTTTACGTCCTTGGACTTTCGATTGAATTCTTTAACTCTGATGTTAACTTTGTTCTCGATGTTATTGGTGCACTCTCTCTTAATGTTTTGCGGGATGTTCCATACGATAAGTCTATAGATTTTGTAAAATTTTGCGAAAGAAAAACTTGGTTGAACAAAAGATGATTTAACGTAAGGCATGGTTTGCTGATTTGAGCTGGGCAATACACACCTATGTTTGTGCTAATGATTGTGAGTCACATGCGAGATCCAAATTATTTTGGACAAGGATAACTTAGGCTTGATTCACATAATGTGAGATGACTATCAATAGAGATTTATCGAAAGATGATATCATCGATGCAATATAGATGGATCGTGCTAAAATTTTGAGTAATGGATCGAACATAGATTCAAAGCGTATCGATTGTGACTCAAAATTTGTTTTAAGAATTTGTTGAGTGACTTCATCCCTGAGTGGTGTATTGGATAGCCTCGAGAATGTTAATTGATTGAGGATCGGGATACCAACGGGTCTATCAGCAATCAACACATGTACGCAAAGTCTTAGATTGACTTAGTAATGATGTTAAAGTTTTAGATGAGTTGGTTCGAACGAACATGAAATGACACACATCGGATCCTCCTATTACATCATATTATGGAATTCAAAACGACAGATTGGGTATACTGATTCGAGAAAAAGTTAAGGCGTAACAAAATGGATGAGTCAGTCGAAGGAATTGATAGGGATCAAATACAAAATGATAATACAGAACTGAATGGAATTGCATTTTGAATATGACCAAGAAAAGTTAGCTCACGACTGGAAGTTAGCATTCACAAAAATTATTTGAAGATACGAGTATTGACTCTAAGGATCTAAGAGAAAATCACTCGATGACTTGAGTTTGTATAGAACGGTACGATTAAAGGAATATGTTATGCGATGACTAAGATAGACGATAACAAATCTGATTTGGAGTTTGGTCGAGATGATCATCCTAACTAGTTTGGGAATAGCTATAAATGATGATAATATTCAGTTGAGATGATATAATTAGTTGTACGACTCGAAGTTTGTTACAAAAGAAGATCGTCATATTATGTATATCATTGGTGGTATTGAGGCATATCAAAGATTGATGTACGATAACTCGGGGGTAATCTAATTCAGGGAATGATGATTGTGTCAAATATTATCGTTTGTATGGATTCAATAATTTTGGAGAATAATGAACACGCTGATAGTAACAAACATTTGGATGACTTGATTAGATGGACACAAAGTGTACGTAAATGAATACTAGTCGGACTATGCAAAAGGATAATGATATGAGGATTGTTATGACTAAGGAAATTTATAGTAGGCGATCTAATAATTTTGCGATGAGATGGATGCACATGATTGAGGACTAGTAGATTTAGAAATTTAGGTAACTTGTAATCGTTGAAGTATGATTGATGTTACGGACTTGAGATTTAGAATCAGTACGGCAATTTGTTATCAATGGATTATGACTTTTGATTTTATAGTTTAGGTATACAAGTTTGGATTGGTAGGTTTATCGAGTGAATTGAAGATACGATTTTGAGACTTATGAGTTTGCGTTGTTGAAGTATTATGTAATCGAGGAGGATTATGAATGGAATTACCTTAGGAATGGCTTTGCTGAATGACTCGGACACCTTGGACTAACGTTACAAGTACGGATAGGAGAATTCTATGCTCGAAGTTTTAAAATTGGAGTGATGTGAGCTTGGGTGGACAACCCGGTACCATTGACTATGGTTTGACATTAGAATTTTGGTGTGAGTGTTGTGATATTGTTTATATGGATATATGACTTTGACTTTAGCCTGATGAGTTAGCCTAGCGGTTAGGCAAACATTCCTGTATGGAGAGATAGAATTATGCAATTAACCCTAGTAAGAGTTGCCTAGATAGATTACAGAGTTGGGGTAGCTAGTTTGTAGAAATGGGGTTTGGATGTTGGATAAATATGATTTTGAATAGTCAATGATTGGATATTGGTTTTGGATGGATAGGTGGTTTACGAATCGAAGAAGTCAAATGAGTTCTTGACGAAATTGCACCTGTTAGTTTTATTCGGATTCTCTATCACAAGGCTTGGTTGAAATACATATATTTTGGAGATGCCTTAAACGTGTGCACGATCCAACTCGAGTGGTATGCTGAATTCAAATAAGACTGAAGGGAGCATCAGGATGTGAGAAAATTGGTAAAATTGTATGCTCATGAAAATATTGACGAAGGATTGAATATAAGCAATTTTTTACTTGGTCAGATTTGAAATGATATTATCGTGATTAAGATTTTAGTCGGAAGAGTGTAATATAGTTGTGCATGATAAGAGATTCAGATTTAAATTGGTTGTTGAAAGTTTGGAAAATTTTAGAAGATGGAACATAGGCAATGCAATAGATAAATTCGGAAGATAGTAAAACTGGTTTGCGAGAATTGAACAACGATATTGGTGATTATGTTTAAGGCATTAATACAGTCGGGATTGAAATATCGGTTAGGGGAAATTGAGTTGAAGACTTGAAATGTTTTGTTCGTTTGATTTGGTTAAGGGGTGATACTAGATTTTGACTAGAAGAGAGAGAATGATCGTTTTGGTTATGTTTGGATTTAGAATGAATGAGGGACAACGTTTGTGTGGTTTACCATAGAACTAAGTTGTCCGTGTATGCAACGAGTTGTAAGTTACCCCATATTTCAAGATATAACGACGCAAAGCACATTATGGTTAAAGATGAGACTTGATGATTTATGTTACAAAATAGTTTAGTTTTCTAGAATGACTTAGTTGTTCGGTAAAATTGACTAAGGCGTGGAGCACAACTCTGATGGATGAAACGTATAGGAATTGTGTTCGAGAGATTTAAATTTTGTTGGGTGAGTTTGAGTTGATTACGAGTGATAAGTTGTGGAGTGTGTACTCAGAAAGTTTCGAGCACTAAATTTATTCTGAGTGGTGTATTATGTAATATCCCATCATGCTCAGTTCAACAGAATGAATCGAAACACAATGGCGTTTGAACTTGGCATTACAACGGCTTGCTCGAAGTCCTGCTCGGTCGAGGCAACTCCTTATTCAGGTGGGTGGCTTCGATAAACTTGCCTCAGCTTTTCTTTCACACTTAATAAATGGATGTTTTTAATTGCACTGAGTATGTATGCTAATAGAAGAGACGAACCCACATTGTTAAAGGCAATAATCCTGCTCTAAGTTATATTGCATAAAACATGAAGGTATTGTACTGGATGCCTAGATTGCAATTTACGTTGGGATTTCAAAGTTGGCACTTGGTCTTTCGACCTCATTTATTGAGTTAATTAGAGTTATACCATGGACTATCGACTTGATGTCATAACAAGTACGGTCCCATGCTTCCATGGCTTGTTACAGCCACATGTTCCCACGCCCTCAAGGCTCGTCATATAGAGTATGACTTCGTTGATTATGTGCATGAAACACAGATGGTTTATGGCATACAATACGATTGCTTCAATAGTAAGTAGGAAGGACGCATTATTCGTTCCTGGGTTTCAAAGGTAATATGAAAAGTTCATGCAAACTTATGTCGCCGAGGCGTTCCCTCGTTTGGGAGTCTCCAACATAGTACAAAAAAGATGGTAACACTAGAAATAGTAAAATAAAAAAGGTACAAAACGAAAAAGGCTTCTTGATTACTCAAATTCGAAGTGATCATGGCGGCAAATTCAAAAATACCGATTTCAAAAAATTTTGTGATGATAATGAATATTACCAAGAATTTTTTGTCCTAGAGCTCCTTAACAAAATGGTATTGTGGAACGGAAGAATAGAACTCTAAACGATATGGCTAGAGTCATGCTTAACCAGCATAATCTTCCTAAATATTTTTGGGCATAAGCTATAAGTACAGCCTGTCATGTTTTGAATAGGGTGTTAATCCGACCTATATCAAACCTCCTATGAATTATGGTTTAGAAAGTTTCTAAATATTTCTTATTTTAAAGTTTTTGGATGTCGCTGCTTTATCATAAATACTAAGGATAACTTGGGTGAGTTCGACTCGAAGGCAGACGAAGGAATATTCCTCGGATATGCTGCCAAGAGAAAGGGATATAGGATTTTCAATAAGAGATCTAAGGGATATAGGATTTTCAATAAGAGATCTATGATTGTTGAAGAATCTATTAATATTTTCTTTGATGAGCTCAATAATCAAAAATCTAGCGACTATGATGATAAGGATGTACAAAACCAATCCAAGGCACCTGAAGATATTGCTACCATTGAGAACTATCTGGAGAGTCTGCTAAGATGATAAAATTCATGTCAGACCACCTCGAGGCACTTGTTGTAGGTGATGTATCCATGGGAGTAGGTACTTGTTCTTCTACTAGAGACATAGAGCCAATGTAGCTTTCATTTCTCAAGTAGAACCTAAATTAGAAGGCTTTTCTTGATAAATTTTGGATTGATGCCATGCAAGAGAAACTTAATCAATTTGAGAGAAACCAAGTTTGTGAACTTATTCCTGAACCTATTGGTCAATCGATAATTGGTACCAAATGGGTGTTCCGAAATAAACTGAGTGAGGACGGACAAGTTCTATGCAACGTAGCACGTCTAGTAGCACAAGGTTATAATCAAGAAGAATGAATTGATTATGACGAGACTTATGCTCCCATTGTTAGACTAAAATCTATTTGCATGTTTTGTGTATTCACATGTTTTCATAATTTCAAACCTTTTCAAATGGATGTTAAGAGTGCATTTTTAAATAGAGTTATAAAAGAAGAGGTTTTTGTGAAGCAACCCTTGGTTTTGAGGATTTTTAAAAATCTGATCACGTTTTCAAGTTAAGAAAGACACTTTATGGACTCAAACAAGCACCTCGTGCTTGGTATGAATGCCTAAGTAGTTTTCTACTTGAAACTAGTTTTTCAACAGGAAGGATTGATACAACTTTGTTTATCAAAAGTTCAGATGATATTATTTTTCTTGTGCAAATTTACGTTGATGACATAATATTTGGTTCTACTAACGAAAAACTCTGTCAAGATTTTGCTAAGTGTATGCAGAGTGAGTTTGTGATGAGTATGATAAGAGAGCTCAACTATTTTCCTAGGACTCCAGATCAAACAATACTCTCAGGGAACCTTCATCAATCAAGCCAAGTACACAAAGGACTCACTAAAGAAGTTTGACTTCGACAACGTAAAATCTATCGACACGCCAATGGCTACATCAATTTGACTTGACCTTGATGAAAGTGGAAAACCAGTCGATCAGCGAAAGTATCAAGGTATGATTGGTAGTTGTCTATATTTAACTGCTAGTCACCCTGATATTATGTTTAGTGTTTGCATCTATGCACGATATCAAGCTAACCCTAAAGAATCACACTTATGCGCCGTTAAGTGCATCTTTCGATACTTTAAAGGAACTTCTTCTGTCGGCTTATGGTATCCTAAAACTACATCGTTTGACCTAATTGGTTACTCGGATTCTAATTTTGCTGAATACAAAGTAGACCATAAAAGTACCAGCGGTATGTGTCATATCCTAGATAAAGCTTTGGTCACTTGGTTTAGCAAAAAACAAAATTGTGCAGCATTATCAACAACTGAGGCTAAGTATATCACCGCAGGACGTTGTTGTGCTCAAATTTTGTGGATGAAGCAAACTTTAGAAGACTATAATCTGCACTATACTAAGATTCCCATATTCTGTGATAACACTAGTATAATTAATCTGACTAAGAACCCAGTATGTCATTCACGCACTACGTACATAGAAATATGTCACCATATTTTACATGATCACCAACAACACGTAAATATTTGTCAAAAATTTATTAACACAGATGATCAACTAGTAGATATATTCATAAAACTACTAGCCGAAGATCGTTTCACCTATTTGCGTCGTGAGCTAGGCATTCTTAAATTTTTGGAGTCATAATGTGTGATGATTAATAAAAATACTTAAAACTTAAAATTTAACAATTTATTAATGGAAGTTATTTTTGGTACAAGCTGAAAGGGTCCTTCTGTCAACAAGACGTAAAAGTCTAAGCAACACGGTGCCAAGTGTCTTCGGACTACAGCTAGCTGGATTCGGCCTCCTACAGCTAACCCAAGGTAATGGATATTAATTAATCAATGAATTACAAGTTTCTAGGTAATTTTTATCATTCATTACTCAATATATGAACCAAAATTCAAGTGTTCGAACTCGGACTGAACTTAGACTAGGTTCGGACCGAACTCTATGGGGACTTTTTATATAGTTTGCGAATCGAAACAACAACCCTCTCCTTCATCATCCTCCCAAAAATAGCTGACCACAGCCCCCAAAAACCTAATTTTTCAAACTCCTAGATCCTATAAAACTCTTTCTAAGGCTTCCCAACCCGAAATTTCTTGGATCTAAGGTGTTTTGAAGGCATTCCCTTCCATTCTTGTTCGTTTTGAGGTATAATTTTCTCTTTTCTCTCTCAATTTTGTAATGGCACCTAGCGTGTTTAAGAGAGAGAAAAGTAGGGATCTGCCTCATTTTCTACTTCTGAGTATGAACTCGTTTATCTCTTTAGTTCTTCTCGTCCTGATGATGATGGGGATTATGATCCGACATTTTTTGTTTTACTAGAGAGATCTACCAATTGGTTTGATCATTTTTGTTTTGTGAAATATATCCAGGTAAAACTATCAATTTTACTGTTTTATCGTAATATTTCTGTTGGCCCATTGCCTAATGGTCACACCTGATTTTGATAATCAACGATGACTTAAGTCGATACACAAAATATATGAACTGCTGCTAATATTTCAGGACAAGTGAAATCAATATCCAAGAGCGTATTGTATCTACAACAAGTATGCAAGTCGTCATTCAAAAGCAAAATTGAACCGGAATCAGATCGAGTTATTTTACATTTTATTCTGTATTTTATTCTTTATTGAGTCTAGGACACAGAATGTAAAATCGATCCGGTACTACTGGCTTATGTTATCTACAGTCCACTCATCTAAAAAGCCTACTCATTTATCTCAGCTCCACGTATCCAAAAAGCCATAAAATCCTATGCAAATTTGGCCATACAAAATATGTTCTGGAATGACAGAACTTAGACCGAGTTCGGTCCGAGTTCAGTCCCATATATTTGAATATTCAGTTGCCTCTAAATCTGCATACAACGTTCGTCTGTGAGACCTTCACATACGAACTCTGTCCGAGTTCGGTCCCCAAAAATACCTATAAATAGAAGAGAATTTTTTATTTCTAATCACTCATTCACTCTTCTCTCTATCTATTTCTAAAGTATTTTTTAGCGATCTAAAGCTTTCACATTCCACCAATACATCTCTTAGCCAAAGCCAGTAACATCTGTTCGATTTAGAGTCTTTGGTTTACAGAGTTGTAAAGAGATTTCTTAAGTTCAAAAAACATCTTAGTTTTCGGAGCCGGTCGTACGCTCGTCACCGAGCACGGTGTTGTGAAGTCAGTCGTGCACTTGTCACCAAGCACGGTCTTGTAAAGAGACTACAAGTTCTCAATTAGCTTGTGAATAATGGATTAACAGCGGGCAAGAGTACCTACGACTATATTGGTCCTCTCAGAGGGAAACCAATATATATCACGACGTTTACTGAGTTTGATTTTCTATCTCTTACTGCACTTACAATTCTGTCTTTTTATTACTACCATTGTTGTTAGCTGTAAATTTTTAATTGGTGAATATTTCTATTGTACATGCACACACTCTATTCACCCCTACTAGAGGTGCTCAACGGTCCTACAGTTGGTATCAAAGCTAGGTTATATTCTAGTATAACAAACCTAGAGAGTATATATGGCAACCATGAAATCAATATTCAACGGTGAAGGGCAATCCACAAATAGACCCCCACTATTTGATGGAACGAACTATACTTATTGGAAAACACGAATGACTTTCTTTTTAAAGTATCCTGACTTTAATCTTTGGTCTATAGTTGTTGACGGTTGTAAGAAACCGGCATGTATAGTGATTGAGGGCGTACTTATAGATAAGCCACATGATAAATACACTGATGAAGAAAAGTCAAAGGCTAGTCTAGATGCACGTGCCATCAATGTACTATTCTATGCAATTGACAAGACGGAGTTCAATCGAGTTTCTACCTGTACTACGTCTCATGATATCTGAAAACTTTTTGAGGTAATGCAAGAAGGGACTTCCCAAGTAAAAGAATCCAAAATCAGCAAACTAACACAGGAATATGAATCATTCAAAATAAAACCCGACGAGTCAAATACAAAGATGGTTACTCGTTTCTTAGATATCACTAATCCCTTGCAATCTTTTGGTAAAGATTACAGTAATCACAAGAAGATCAGAAAGCTGCTACGGGTTCTAACCAAGAATTGGAACCCAAAGTGTCACTCCCCGTTCCCAGAATGCGTATTTTTATTCATGTACAACTCATGTATATTTATTTAGTATTTATCATGTATTATCTTGTATTTAAAATTTCTTTAATTTCATGTTAATTAATTGTCTGCATTTTATTTCCTGCAATTTTATTCCTGCATTTTATTTCTGTATTTTATTTCCTTCAATTTATTCTCTGCCTTTAGTCTTGCTTGTGGTTCGGGTTCATGGAGGATTTTCGGGTTCATGGTGGTTCATAGTGGATCAAACCCGACCCTATTACTCCCACCTACCACCACCCTTCCTATTTAAGCCCCCTTCTCATTCTCTCTCCTCATAACTCTCATTCTTCACCATTACTTCTTCTTCCTCTCATCACTTCTCCATCTACCAGCAGTAGCAGCAGGCAAGTGCAAATCTTGCTTCTTGCTTGGAGAACCATTTTTATGGTTCATTTCTCTTCCTCTCATGATCCTGAGAGAGTTTACTACTTGGCATTTTTGATTTCTTTGGCTGGTTTTGCTAGATCTAGCTGTTATATTCTCGGCTGTTCATGGGTTTTGAATCTTCCAACTTAGCGTGGATTTTGAGTCACGCTCATGTTCTTACATGTTAGCATGGATTTTAGTCACGCATACGTTCTTACTTGTGCGTGCGTGGATTTTGAGTCACGCTCATGTTCTTACATGTTAGCATGGATTTTAGTCACGCACACGTTCTTACTTGTGTGTGCGTGGATTTTGAGTCACGCTCATGTTCTTACATGTTAGCGTGGATTTTAGTCACGCACACGTTCTTACTTGTGCGTGCGTAGATTTTGAGTCACGCTCATGTTCCTACATGTTAGCGTGGATTTTAGTCACGCACACGTTCTTACTTGTGCGTGCGTGGATTTTGAGTCACGCTCATGTTCTTACATGATAGCGTGGGTTTTGAGTCACGCTCACGTTCTTACGTGTCAGCGTGGATTTTTAGTCACGCACACGTCTGTACGTGTCTGCGTGAATTTTGAGTTACGCTCACTTGTGCGTGCGTGAATTTCTTATCATTCTTCACGCTCACTTATGAGTGCGTGAATTTCCCTTCACGCTCACACTGTGCATGCCAACGTGAACCACTTTTCACGCTCACTCCTACTAGACTTGTTGGCGTGACTTTTGGCCTTAGCTTAGACTTACTGGCGTGACTTTTTAACCAGGGTGTTTCTATTTGCTCTATAACTTATTCATTAATGATGGCATGATAATTCTTCTATTATATCCTTACGCCTTTTGGCATGAACTTGATAAAATCATGATAGGTTAATATTGTTAATACATATGGTTGTGTAGAACGTGCCATGTGCCTTGATTGGTTTATGGATACCCAGTATGACTGGAACTTAACCTTGAGAGTTATAGACTCGACCCCATGTAATACTAATTGACTTTCATGCCTTGATACCGTTGATAATAATGGTTATCTTGATTAAAATTGATCATGCGTTCCTAGTTGGAACTAAGAGACTGGCTAGTCGTCTTATTGAATGAAATGAATGAGACACGTTCATGTAATAAACTATTGTACTCGATTAGCCAATCCCGAATATTGGCATACAGGCACATGCAGGTTTCAAATTATTTATTTATCTATTTTACAAAAACAGCATGTGTACTTTATGGTCAAGGCATGATTACTCCATGGTTAGACTTGATTGTTGCATCACGCTATGTAAAACCTACAACCTAGCCGTACGGGTATCGTTGTAAAGTTGCGCATATCGTACCCCGTACAAAGGTACTCATTTGAATGACCATGATCCACGGCATGGAACTTCACTCAACGTAGGGACTATTAAGTTAAATAAAATAATGATGGCATGGAGAGAATAGATTCCCGAGTTCTTACATGGCAGCCCTCTTTGGGACTATTAAGTGCCCGACAGGCCGGCTGGTTCCCACAGATACTGTAAATCTGTCACACGGACAGGGAACGATATCTACTTATATTATTGTACACGCTATATAACGGCGGGCGTCCCGCTGGGACTCGTCTAAATATATGATTGGCGCAATTGATTGATTGGATAGACTAGCCTTGCTCGCACATAGTAAGAACTGAGGAATCCTATTTGCATAATTCCAGGATAACTTGGGACTCACAATAGCAAGCCGTAGTAGTTGATTGGCCGTTCAAGATGATTTGTTTGTGTACTATACCTACTCTGTTGCCTAACTGAGATGATCAGAATGTCAGGACATGACGGGCTAACTTCTGTCCTTGTTTGGTTGGGAGGTTGGTTCAAAGTGTCGTGATGTTATGTGAATCCTAGTGGAAAGCAGAGATCTATTATCATATTCTCTTACTTACTGGTTTAGTCCTTCATATCGTGCATCCTTGTGGTACTTGCTATTAGAGGTCTAACCTCTCTTGTTTTGCATGGCCAGATTTAGAGCCGGTCCGCGAGGATCCAGCTTACTTCTACCTCTAAGATGGTCAATACTAGGAGAATGATCGCAGGAGGACTCGAGTGGGTTTCCTTACTCCACCGCTCGTTTTGTTATTTACTTCATACTTAGCCGTTTGGCACCGACATGTTAGTCGGATTGTCTTGCACTTACTTTTGCATAATTGTAACTAAGTCAGACTGCAGCTGATAACAATTGTGTACATGTTACTATACCATATGGCTATGTTTTGTAAAGCCAGATCTCCAGAACATTTTGACTGAGCGTTTGGGATGCCTTACTGCTTTATCTTACATGTTCTCTATTTCTGTTTCTTGTTTTGAATGATTGAGACTGTAGATGTGAAATGACCATAGTAAGACTTTCATGTAGTATGCATCCCCTCGTCTGGTTAGACAATATTGATCATATTATACGGTATTCATCTACCCGTAATACGTAGCTAGCTGAGTCATTCCTCCGCTCTCCAGTATTCTGGTTCTGGGGCATGACAAGGTTTTAGTGGTGGCCCATGCAAGTCTGATTTCAGACTTGTGGGGTGTTTTGATTTATAGGATGTCTCAATCACATGTATTTTCTCCTTGATCTCATGATTCGTTATTTTCAACCCTTGCTTGACATTCCGGTATCCTTTGACTTTATTGATCCTTCATGTCCGGTCGTTTGATTGTTCTCTTGTCCCTTTTCTTAGGGGCACTTCGTCCGCATCTGCCAGGACTGGACAACAACAACAACAACAAGAGCAACATGGACAATCTGACCCTGTTGGTCAGCAGCAAGGGCCAGTCTCACCTCAGGAGGCTATCCAGGAAGAAGTGATAGTGGAACCAGCAGCTGGATCGCAGTATCCGGATGTTCCACCTACACCAACAGTTCCACCTACCCAAGTGGACACACCAGCCCTTCTGGAGATCATGAGAGGAATGATGGCTACTTAGCAACATCAGATGTTGGCCCAGCAGTACATGCACACTCAGCTACAAGAGCAGAATGTGTTGCTCAACCAAGGATTGCAGACGGTTTTGGAAAGAGGAGCGAGGACTGATTCAGGAGCGTCAGCCAGGTTTTGCAAGTAAAACCCCCGCCGTTTTGAGGGCACGGAGGATGCCATCTCAGCAGATGCATGGCTTAAGGACATGGAGGCTATTCTGACAGCAGCTAAGGTACCAGCAGAAGAACGTGTGGATCTAGTGAAGTTGTTACTTTAGGATCTCGCACGTGATTGGTCGGAATCAGAGGAAGTGGGCATCAGACGTCCTGTGGCTTGGGGCAATTTTACTGCAAGATTCAAGACCAAGTACTATGGAGTTGTGGCACGGTTTGAGCTACAACAGAAGTTTATCAGCCTCAGACAGGCCGGGAAGACTATAGATGCTTATGCAGCGGAGTTCTACAGATTGAGTAGATTCGACCCAGAGATGGTAGCAACAGAGAGCCAGAGGGCTATGAGGTTTCAGCAAGGGTTTCATCTTGAACTCTTGCAATTGATAGAGGGGCACAATTACCAGACTTTTGACGAAGTATTGACGGCGACTCGAAGGCATGAGATCACCATTCAGAGGCTTGCGACAAGGACTGGGGTCAGAAGAGATCCCACAGTCAGATTGAAGGAGGAGGGGGAGCAGTGCCCCGAACAATAGCACCATCTACTGGCATTCGTATCCACGATGTGGCGATACGAGGACCAGCACCACCACCCAGGCAGCAGCAATAGCAACAGAGGAAGAACCAGCAACCCCCGGTGGGCTGTACTTATTGTGGGAAGATGGGGCACACTAGAGATGTGTGTCGGATATTGAATGGACTGTGTCTGATATGTGGAAATCCAGACCATCGGGTTACCACATGTCCCATGAATTAGAGGTCAGGGGGACCAGGGCAGCAGTTTCCTGCTCTGCCAGCACCAGGGACAGGCCAGTATCGAGGACCAGCAGTGGCAGTAAGGCCGTTGGCACAGCGTCCGCAGGCTCAGATGTTTCGGCAGCAGGGACCGCCGATGCAGCAATACCAGCATAGACCACCCCAGCGTCATCAAGACAGGGGCCAGCAGCAGCACCAGGCTAGGCCGCAGCATGGAAACCAGCAAGGAGGTCGAGGGCAGGCATTCACTCTGTCCTTGGAGGAGGCATTGGCATCGGGAGATGTTGTGGCAGGTAACATTCTCGTCGCCTCATATCCCGCAGTAGCATTGTTTGATTCAGGAGCATCCCACTCATTAAATCTGCACAATTTGCGACACGACTAGGAATGGAGTTCGAGGCATTGCCAGGGAGGTTGAATATACTCACTGGTAATGGGCTCGTAGGGATTAGTAGAGTTATTCTAGCGTGTAGCGTTGTAGTTTGCGGGCATTCCTTACCCGCCCGGTTGATAGAATTTCCTGTTGGAAATTTCGACGTTATCTTAGGCATGGACTGGCTGAAAGACAGTCATACGATAATAGATCATAGAGGGAGTGTATCTTTTGATATTCCAGGCATGAAGCGGTTCACCTTAGTCAGATCAGCAACAACTCAGCAAGAGCAGGGAGTAGTAGCGGCAATGGAAGAAGTTCAGATTCCGAAGGTAGTTGAAGAATTTCTAGACATATTTCCCGAAAAACTTCCAGGTCTACCACCGGTTAGAGATATTGAGTTCAGTGTAGAATTGGCACCAAGAACTAAACCGATATCAGATCGAGTTTATAGAATGGCGGATTCAGAGCAGGCCAAGGTATATCAGCACATAGAGGAACTGAAGGAGAAGAAGTTCATCCAAGCTAGCGTGTCACCATGGGCAGCACCAGTGGTACTTGTGGGGAAGAAGGATGGGTCATCTAGATTGTGCATTAACTATAGGAAGCTTAACGCGGCAACAGTGAAGAACAAGTACCTATTACACAGGATCGACGACTTATTTGATCAGTTGAGCAAAGCTAGAGTTTTCTCCAAGATAGATCTTCGTTCAGGGTACCATCAGGTGAGGGTTCGGAAGGAAGATATTTCCAAGACAGCATTCAGGTCGAAGTATGGGTATTATGAATTCTTAGTAATGCCGTTTGGTTTGTCCAATGCTCCAGCAATATTCATGGAATTGATGAATCACATCTTTATGCCATACTTAGACCAGTTTGTCGTGGTGTTTCTTGACGACATTCTCGTATACTCTGCTAGTGAAGAGGAGCATGAAGACCACCTCAGGAAAGTGTTGCAGGTTCTGAGAGAGAACCAGTTGTATGCCAAGCTCAGCAAGTGTGAGTTTTGGTCGGATCACATTTCATTTTTGGGTCACATCATATCAGAAGATGGAGTAGCAGTAGATCCCAAGAAGATAGAAGCGGTAGAGAGTTGGCCAGTACCCAAGACCGTAGCAGATGTGCGGAGCTTCTTGATTGGCAGGATATTACAGAAGGTTTGTGTCAGACTTTGCAAGGCTTTCAGCACCCATGACCCGCTTGACCCGGAAGGATGTACCATTCGATTGGTCGGCAGAATGTCAGGCATCATTTGAGACTTTGAAGCAGAAGTTGGTATCAGCACCTATTCTTACATTGCCAGTTGGACCCGAAGGTTTTACAGTATATTATGATATGTCAGGTAAAGGACTTGGATGTGTCCTTATGCAGCATGGGAAGGTGATAGCATATGCATCTAGACATCTTCGGGACCACGAGAAGAATTACCCAACTCATGATTTGGAGTTAGCGGCAGTAGTGTTTGCTCTGAAGCTATGGAGACATTACTTATATGGTGACCGAGTGGAGATGTACACAGATCATAAAAGTCTGAAGTACATCTTTACTCAGAAGGAACTAAACATGAGGCAGAGAAGATGGTTTTAGTTGATTAAGGATTATGACGTGGAGCTTCAGTATCATCCAGGCAAGGCTAATGTAGTACCAGACGCTCTTAGCAGGAGAGGCGGCGCATTTATGTTGACAACACAGAGGTATATTTTAGAAGACCTTCAGGAGATGGGCATCGAAGTTATACTTCCTAGTGATGTAGGAGTTCTAACAAGTTTGCAAGTTCAATCCGACTTGGTAGGCAGGATCAAGGCAGCTCAGGCACAAGACCCAAGGATTCAAAAGCTTAGGGCAGAATGTGAGTCAGGACTCAGGAAGGAGATGAGAATTCATGAAGATGGTACACTTAGGTTTGGATCACGTCTATGTGTGCCTAGTGGAGATATCAGACAGGAGGTTATGGCAGAATCTCACAGTTCTCAGTATTCTATTCACCCCGTAGGGACCAAGATGTACCAAGATATCAAGCAGCATTTCTGGTAGAACGGGATGAAGAGGGAGATAGCTAGATTTGTTTTCCGTTGCTTGGTATGTTAGCAAGTGAAGACAGAACAGCAGAGGCCAGCTGGGTTATTACAACCGCTTTCTATTCCAGAATGGAAATGAGAGCATATTACAATGGACTTTGTGACCGGTTTACCGAGATCACCAAGTGGTAAGGACGCTATTTGGGTAATAGTAGACCGACTTATGAAGGTAGCACACTTTCTTACTTTCAAAGTAGGGCAAACTACAGAAAAGTTGGCAGAGTTGTATATGCAACAGATAGTCAGGCAGCATGGAGTCCCTGTCAGTATTGTGTCGGATCGAGATACCCGCTTTATATCACATTTTTGGAAGAGCTTACATCATAATCTGGGTACCAAGTTAAGATTTAGCACGGCCTACCATCCGCAGACGGATGGGCAATCAGAAAGAATGATTCCGACTTTAGAAGACATGTTGCGAGCTTGCACTCTAGATTTTGAAGGGTCTTGGGAGAGTCACCTGCACTTAGTCGAGTTCTCATACAACAATAGTTATCAAGCTAGTATCCAGATGGCACCATTTGAAGCACTATATGGTAAGAAGTACAGGTCACCGCTTGCATGGGATGATATCGGAGAGAGGAAGATGTTAGGCCCAGAAATGATTGTTCAGACGGTTGAAGTGGTTAAGGGAATTAGAGACCGACTTCGAGTTGCGCAGGACAGGCATCGTCATTGTGCGGACCAGCATCGTAGGCCGTTAGAGTTCTCTGTTGGGGACCACGTATTCTTGCGGATCTCACCTACTCGTGGGGTCATTAAATTTGGCGTTCGCGGGAAATTGAGTCCGCGGTACGTGGGCCCATTTGTTATCCTTGATCGGGTAGGCGATGTTACTTATAGTTTATCCCTCCCACCTTCGTTACGAGAGGTGCATGACGTGTTTCATGTATCTCAATTACGTCGGTATGTATCGGACCCAAGCCATGTCCTCGATCATTCGGAGCTGGCTGTTGGTACCAACCTGCCTTACGAGGAACAGACTGTGTCCATTTTGGACCGAAGAGAGAAGATACTCAAGAACCGAATAATTAGTCTTGTTCGTGTTGCTTGGGGTCATCACTCCTTGGGAGAGTCAACGTGGGAACGTGAGGATGATATCCGATCACGGTATCCACACTTGTTTGACTCACAAGGTATATCTCTTTCTGTATACCTTGATTGTCCTGATTATTCATGATTGATGAATTTACATATAAAATACTTGCTTTTGATATGGTAATAATGATTGCTTGCTCACTAGAATTGCTTGTATTAGTTTAGCTCCGATATTTCTACCTGCTTGGATTTGAAATTTCGAGGACGAAATTTTTCTAAGGTGGGTAGAGATGTCACTCCCCGTTCCCAGAATGCGTATTTTTATTCATGTACAACTCATGTATATTTATTTAATATTTATCATGTATTATCTTGTATTTAAAATTTCTTTAATTTTATGTTAATTAATTGTCAGCATTTTATTTCCTGTAATTTTATTCCTGCATTTTATTTTTGCATTTTATTTCCTTCAATTTATTCTCTGCCTTTAGTCTTGCTTGTGGTTCGGGTTCATGAAGGGTTTTTGGGTTCATGGTGGATCAAACCCGACCCTATAACTCCCACCTACCACCACCCTTCCTATTTAAGCCCCCTTCTCATTCTCTCTCCTCATAACTCTTATTCTTCACCATTACTTTTTCTTCTTCCTCTCATCACTTCTCCATCTACCAGCAGTAGCAGCAGGCAAGTGCAAATCTTGCTTCTTGCTTGGAGAACCATTTTTATGGTTCATTTCTCTTTCTCTCATGATCCTGAGAGAGTTTACTACTTGGCATTTTTGATTTCTTTGGCTGGTTTTGCTAGATCTAAGCTATTATATTCTCGGCTGTTCATGGGTTTTGAATCTCCCAACTTAGCGTGGATTTTGAGTCACGCTTATGTTCTTACATGTTAGCGTGGATTTTAGTCACGCACACGTTCTTACTTGTGCGTGCGTGGATTTTGAGTCACGCTCATGTTCTTACATGTTAGCGTGGATTTTAGTCACGCACACATTCTTACTTGTGCGTGCGTAGATTTTGAGTCACGCTCATGTTCCTACATGTTAGCGTGGATTTTAGTCACGCACACGTTCTTGCTTGTGCGTGCGTGGATTTTGAGTCACGCTCATGTTCTTACATGATAGCGTGGGTTTTGAGTCACGCTCACGTTCTTACGTGTCAGCGTAGATTTTTAGTCACGCACACGTCTGTACGTGTCTGCGTGAATTTTGAGTTACGCTCACTTTTGCGTGCGTGAATTTCTTATCATTCTTCACGCTCACTTATGAGTGCATGAATTTCCCTTCACGCTCACACTGTGCATGCCAACGTGAACCACTTTTCACGCTCACTCCTACTAGACTTGTTGGCGTGACTTTTGGCCTTAGCTTAGACTTGCTGGCGTGACTTTTTAACCAGGGTGTTTCTATTTGCTCTATAACTTATTCATTAATGATGGCATGATAATTCTTCTATTATATCCTTACGCCTTTTGGCATGAACTTGATAAAATCATGATAGGTTAATATTGTTAATACATATGGTTGTGTAGAACGTGCCATGTGCCTTGATTGGTTTATGGATACCCAGTATGACTGGAACTTAACCTTGAAAGTTATTGTTTTCCATAAATAAATTCACTTTATTTATTTAGTATCTGAGAAAATTACAACTGTAGGAATCTAATCTAGAAGACGATTACTTTATCCCTTGGACGATGCGATAATGAAAACTCGAACTTCGAAGAACTTGGACAGCAACTGGGCAATCACTCTGTTCTCTCTGAAAAATGACCTGTCGTGTCTGATGAAGATGAAGAAACTCTTTTTTATAGAGTTCAGGATAACTGTCCTTAAGCATACGCTCAGGTAGTTACTTGACGTGTGCATAACTGCAGGGACGCGTGGCGAATTCTGATGGAGACACATTAGCGTGCGGTTGAAAGTAGTGGAGCATGTTCAGGAGAGATTGATGGCCTGGATGCCACGTTGCATAACTTCTAGAGAAGTGGATAACTGGTACAGGACACGTGAGAACGTGTGTTGACTGTAATCCTGGATATGATTGCTGTAATACGCTGCCTCGTTGAAGAAGAGTTATACGCTGACTTGGACAGCGTAGTGCCATAGGAAATCCATACGCTCACTTTATGGGCAAGGAGTCGTATGGAGATCATACGCTTGCTTGGTTAGCAAGGAATCATGTGAGGTCCATACGCTCACTTGGCTGGGTGAAGAAGGAGTCATGTGAGGTCGATACGCTCACTGGAGAAGTGGCCACGTGGCTATCATCAATCTTCTTTGGTACACCATATCTTCCCATAACTGACAAAATCTTCTCGAGCGTCGTGACTGCGGATTTGACGGCTGACAGACTGTCAAAGCTGACAGTAATGATGGCTTTTGTATTTATGAAGGCTGCTGAGTTGTCCTCGTAAAAGACAAAACCGACTCTTCGAAAACCTATACGACGGTTACTTTTCTCGTGACAGCTGTCTTTGCACGAAAGATGAAGTGTCAGATTCATTCCTCATTTAAACATATGCTGTGCTGTCACTTCAGTAAATAATAAAATATTTACTGAGCGTATGGCTTTTGAATGAGCGTACAACTCTGAACTGAGCGTATGGCTTCAACTGACATCTGTCTTTAAGCGTATGGATGAAAATGACAACGTGTCATAATTTTCCACATCCTACAAGACCCCCTTCAAAGTTTTCGAACTTTATGAGTTTCAAAAGTTCGAAATTACTTTGAACAGAAAGTGGGAATGAGTTCTGACACGCTGGCATGAGTTCATTAAATGTCATGATGACTCTTTATTTTTCGAGATTGATTGAATCTGATGGAAGAATATGAACAGCCAGCAAGCTCTATTATATAAACCGAGAGAATTCAATTTTTGACTTTCATCTTTTGAAACCATGACTCCAAAGGAAGCCGCTGAAGAAGAAGCACGTAAGTTGGGATTCTGTTCCCATGGTGACCCTACTTTTGGGGGCCAAGAACCCGAACCTGTCGTCATCGAGCTCAAGGACGATCCTACGCATTTAGCCAAGAATTTCTTGGGCTACTTTGGTCTGGACGGCTCCTCTTCTTCTGATGGGCAGAGCCTCGCAGAGAAGCGTAAAATGTTCGTTGCTCTGTTACACCGCATGGGGGTCCAAAGCGTAGAAGAGTTAGGTGTCAAGCTTAGTCGCTCTGGAAAATAGAGCGTGACTTTATTGCACTCCTTTCCTTTTCCTCCCCCTCTTTTTTTGTGAGGCCATCAATGCCTTAATGAAAAATGAATATTCAAGAATCCTCTGTTTAGTCCAAATCTGTGTTGAAAACCAACGTGCACCGATGAATAACTGTAGAATACGCCGTCTTCCAAGTTGTAAGTTACGCTAGATAGCGTATGCCAATGAAATAGCGTATATTACGCTATTTTCCAATGTTTTGTGAATTCCGCTGAATAGCGTATGTCAGCGTATGTTACGCTATAAATTACGCTGTCCTTTAACGTTGTGAATTACGCTAAATAACGTACGCCAATGAATAGCGTGCACCAATAAATAGCCCGTAAGTTACGCTATCTTCCAACGTTGTGGAAAGCACTCTTTGAATATTTCCAAGGCTGTGCTGGTTTCCAAAGTACACGTGTCATTCATTCCACGTTTACGAGCGCTATTCATGCGGATCCTTTCCAAGAATAGGTTCATGCTCCATACTTTAAATAGATGGATGAACTCCACGCAAACTCATCTTCCCATTCTTCTTTCTCTCTTCTGAGAATGAATTTTCTATGAGAAGGAAATAGGAAAGCCATGTTGTCTGATGTCAAATCTCTGTGCACGCTACCAGACATGGATCTGTCAATCCTTAGCAGCAAACTCAGCGGTAAGTTCAATATACACGCATCGAATTTTTTTTTGTTTGCTAAGGACAAATTTATCTTCCCGAAATGAACAGAATGCATCTGTCTTTGCTTGGCCAGTTTTTGTTGACTGATTTTTCTTTACTGTTTCTTGCAGAATTTTGGCTGAAAACCTTCTTCAGAACTGGCATTGGTGATATGAATGTTGTGGACAATGTTCTTCTGACATCTACATCAGGGAGCTCATACGCTTTTGACGCGTACATCAGACAACTCAGAACTCTTCGTGGGATAGAAGGGTCTTCCTCAGATGGTAGGAAGAGCCTTTATACACGAGAGTTGGATGGTGGAGTCAACTCTACCCCGAGAAATCGGGTAGTAGAGTTCCTTTCACGGCAGAACTAGGAATTGTATCCCAAGGTTTGGATACATTCCTATCTGCTTGAGGTGCCGCCGTTCCTCCACGCGCTGTATTGGCAGCAACACGCCATCGTGTTGCCATACTCTGTGGTTATCCTCTCGTCTGAGAGATAAGACCAGAGTTTGATTCCTGCTGGACACCCAGGAATTGCCACAAACAACGAGATTGCCAGAGAAGATCCAAGAAGAAATAGATCTCAGTTGTACATAGAATGAAAATCCAAGATTTGTAATAGATTTCCATTATGATTTGTAGGAAAGTCTAAGAAATGTAATAGACTTTTTATGAAAATATGTAAAGACTCAAAAAGAAAGTCAGATTTGTATTTATACAGAGGTCAAAGGTTATGAAAATGTGAAAGATAACAAATTCCAATCGATAGAAGATTATGAACAGACGAACCATCGGATGAATAAATGCACGGATGAACCGTCAAGTATTAATGAATGAATATCGGGAAAAGACACGTTCCTTTAATTCTGGCAAATATATGCCTATAAATAGAGCATCTCTTTGAGTAGAAGGATCACACATTATTCTCTTTTATTCAAAATGTCTTCCGAAGAGAACACGAAGAAAACCGAAGTCGTCTCCAAAGTCGATGAAAATGCTAAAGAGCATTCGACTCCACGAAAGAAGGAGACGGGCGAAAGCTCGTCTGCTCCCAAGCTGCCGAAAGATATCTTGGATTTCCTGGTCGAACAAGGAGAAACCGAAGAAGAAGAAGCAATGAGGCTGGCTGCCTGTCAGTTCTTGGTGCGGTCATAAAAGGATGTTTCAATTCTTTTGCTAATTATGTATGTGGTCCTCGTCCCAAGTACGAAAGGGATACCAGTGATCTTCCATGATGATGTATTTCTTGAAGAATTTGTCTCAAATAAACTCTGTTTAAGGAAACTTTGTTTATGATGTATCCTTCCTGCTTTATATTATTTTGCCTTTATTCACTGATCTTTAGACTCAGAAATCAAAAGGACGAGATATCATTTTCATAGAATATGGTACATACTGAGATAGAAAATTCATAGGTGATATGGACATAATTTTCTATACAAGATCTTTATTAAATCCACTGGGAATCTAATAAGACAAAATATCAAATTCTCTGGGAAAATGATACATGGTAGAATATCAGTTTCCGCTGGGGATAACGACATCGAAATAGCTTTTGTAGAGAAGAATAAATTTTTGATTTTACACTTGCTGGGGAGTAATGAAAATATTATTTATACATAATATTTCTTTAAGAATTTGCCATTGATAGGGATCATCGTGACTTTCCCGTCCATAGAGGCAAGCTGATATGCTCCATTAGAGAAGACTTTGTTTACTACGAATGGGCCTTCCCATTTCGCGTCAAATTTGCCTTTGCTCATATGTGTCATGGTCATTGGACGTCTGACAGTAAGGACCAATTCTCCCTTCTGATATGTTCTGACTTTGACTTTCCGATTAAAAGCTTTTGAGATTCGGGCTTGATATAGCTCGATATTTTGTTGCGCATACAATCGCTTTTCATCTAAAGCTTCCAGCTCTTGAAGTCGAAGTCGATCATTATTCTCTGTTGTAAATTCATTGGAGATTGCAACTCTCAAAGAAGGAATTTGTATCTCGAGGGGAAGAACAGCTTCACACCCATATACCAAAGAGAAAGGTGTACATCCGGTCGTATTGCGAACTGTGGTACGATAAGCCCATAAACATTCACCAAGCTTCTCACTCCAGTTACGTTTATTGAAAGAAACGAACTTTTTCAAGAGTTTGATGATTGTTTTGTTGAAAGCTTCTGCTAGTCCATTGGCTGCTGGATTATATGCTGTAGAAGCCAGATTATTAATCCGATGATCATCACAGAATCGAGTAAATTTCTGGCTGACGAACTGTGGTCCATTATCATGGATAATACGCCGAGGAACACCAAATCGATAGATGATATGATGTTTGACAAAGTTGATAACATTAGAAGTCTTGACTTCAGATAACGGGATTGCTTCAGCCCATTTAGAAAAGTAATCAGTTATTGCTAGAATAAACCGATGTCCTTTTGATGATGGTGGATTGATAGGTCCGATGACGTCCATGCCCCAAGCTTCAAAGGGCCATGATGCCGCTGTTGGGTGTAAGAACTCCGATGGTTGATGGATAAAGTCTGCATGAATTTGACAGGCTTTACATTTTCGAGCATATTGAATGGTATCAGCTACCATCGTGGGCCAATAATAACCCATACGTCGGATAAGATCTTGAAGTTTTGGACCTGGCCGGTGAGCTCCGCAGACGCCATCATGTGCTTCACGGATTATCTGTTGTGCTTCTTCACCAGCGATGCATCGAAGGAGAAGACCATCATAGGCTCGACGATATAGTGTCTTCGTAGTATGATTATAATAGAATCTGAGAGACCGGCGCCGGATAGATGCTGCTTCACTCGGGTTATCAGGAAGTATGTCATACAACACAAAGTCTAGAAACGGACGTCTCCAGTCTTCAGTTACGGTGTCTATTTTGTTAGAAAAGACATATTCCATAGTAGAATCGGAAGAAGACAAGGACACTTTGTCAAACTTTAATTCAGCATCAAAGTTGAGAGAATCTTCGTCTGGATTATGGGGAAAAGCCAAAGCCAGATTATTTTCAACGCAGAATAGTTCTCGGTTATAAACCACTATCACTTGCTGACGTCTGATTGGTATGGCTAATACAGCAGCAAGATTAGCCAAAGCATCAGCTTCTGCATTATAGGCTCGTCGAACATGTTCAATAAAGAAACCTTCAAAGGAGGAGGCCATAGAGAGTGCTGTTCGATGATAAGGTATCAAATCTTGATGACGAACTTCATACGTTCCTCTGATCTGATTGATGATAAGCTTAGACTCTCCATAAACTTCTAAATATTGAACATCCAGATATTTAGCGAGTTGAAGACCAATGAGCAACGCATTGTATTCTGCAACATTATTTGAACATGATTGATCCAGAGAATAAGCCCTCTGAATAGTTAATCCCTCTGGGGATACAAGAACAATTCCAACTCCAGCGACAATATCGCCGTTAGGACCTATTCTAGATGCTCCATCAAAGAATAGACGCCAGGTAGGAACTTCTTCAGAAACCATATTTGAATCCAGAACTTCATCGGGAATCTCATCATATAATTTAGAATCTTCTGGGACTGCATGAGCTGCTAGAAAATCAGCAAGAGCCTGTCCTTTAACCGACTTCTGAGGAATATAATGCATATCGTATTGGGCTAACAAGATTCCCTAATTAGCAAGTCTGGAGTTGAGAATACCAGGTTTCTTCATCATAATCCTGATGGGATTCACTCTGGAAATGACATGAATCGTTTGACCGATAATATAATGTCGCATTTTCTGAACAGCAAACATTAATGCTAGGCATTCTTTCTCGATTGGAGAATAACGCGGTTCAGCGCCTGTCATTCTGCGACTGAGATAATAAATGGCCTGTTCATGACCATCTTTATTTTTCTGGGCGAGTAATGCACCAAGAGAATGATCCATAGCTCGAACATATAGAAGAAATGGTATTCTCGAGACGGGAGGTACCAAAACTGGAGGGTTCATGAGGTACTGTTTGATGTCGTCAAATGCTTTTTGACATTCTTCATTCCAGATGAAAGATACACCTTTCTTCAGAAGTTTGTGGAATGGTCTGCAGCGTCCTGATAAGTTGGAAATGAATCTCCTGATATAAGCAATCCTCCCTTGAAATCCTCGTAGCTCTTTTAAGGTGCGTGGAGGACGCATCTCTTAGATGGCTTTGATCTTCTCGGGATCCACGTGTATACCTTTAGCGGTAATGACGAAGCCGAGAAATTTACCACTAGAGACGCCCAGGAAGGACTTAGTAGGGTTCATTTTAAGTTGATGCTGACGCATTAAATCAAATATAGTCTTCAAATCTTGGATATGATCCTCCTTTCGTCGACTTTTGACTGCAATATCATCAACATAGCATTCGACTATTTTCCGGAGATGTTCACGGAATATAGTGCTCATTGCTCGTTGATATGTTGCTCCTGCATTTTTGAGACCAAACGGCATCACTGTATAACAATATGTACCGATCGGTGTTCTGAAAGAAGTATGTCTCTCGTCATCTGGAAACATCTTGATTTGATTATACCCCGAATACCCATCCATGAATGACATTCGTTCGAAACCACATGTGTTATCAATCATTACATCTGTAATTGGAAGAGGAAACTCGTCTTTAGGACAAGCAGCATTGAGATCACGAAAGTCTATACAGACTCGGATCTTGTCGGTCTTCTTGAGGACAGGAACGATATTAGCCACCCATTCAGGATGTTGTTCCTCTCTGATAAATCCGGAAGCCATAAGCTTGTTGACTTCAGCTTCAATTGCATCCATAAGGTCTGGACAAAATCGTCGCTGTTGTTGTTTGACCGGTTTAGCATTTGGCATAATATTAAGCTTGTGCATTGCGATCTTCGGATCTAGTCCTGGCATATCCTCGTAGCTCCAGGCAAAGACATCGATGTAATTACGAATAAGCTTGATCATATCTTGCTTATCTGTTTCTGAAAGACTCTCACTGATGAATATTGGTTTAGGGGAACCTTCTTCACCAACATCAATTTGGATCTGTTTATCTTCAGTAGGAGGTTCCCTCTGTTCGAACCTGAATTCCCATTGATTATCTAATCTTTGAGCCCATTGTTCTGATTCAGGTGATATTTCAAAATCATCCTCATCTTCACCATTTTCTTGTGGGCCATCAACAGAGACCATATTGATGGATAGAATAGAGCGATGAAGATCGCCAACACTCGTATCAGAATCCCAAGAAAGGAAATCAGAAGACTCAGATCGTTCATCTTCAGATTGTTCGTCTTTATTGAATTTTGACTCTTCATGAACTATGTTGATAAAAGGGGTGGGAGCAATGTAACCTAAACCACATTTTGTCCTTCCGTATTTTAATGGAGGAATTCGAACAGGCATTCTTCTTCCTTTTCCATTAAGACTGGTTCTGAAATCATAACCTATATTCTTGATGATATTTTTGGATTGCTGACTGTAGCGACGTAGCTATAATCTTCCAGTATCGTCATTTATATCATCCTCCTCCAGATTAGGAGGATTCTGAGGTCCTTTATAGAAAAATATTGGATTTTCTCCCTTCTTTCGACTGGGGACCACAAAGTATGATTTCTGTATAGAGTCTAATGATACGTCTGTATGAAGAGCTTGAACAATCCCTATAGTTAGTGGCTCTAAGCTATCTAGCAATTGTAAATAACTTTATACATAACTACAAACATCAATATACTGCAAAGGAGATGTAATACTAGATGCTGTATTTACAACAGAAGGCTGAGCCTTATCAGACTTAGTCAGATTAATGACAAAGGGGGAAGAAGAAGAACAGTTAGAATTTTTGTTTCGATTAAGATCGATACAAAAGGCTCAGAAGAGGTGAGCTCCCTTGAAGAAGACCGTGGATAAGTAATGCGTCCACTGACTGGAATGACTAGAGTATCTGATCTAGCCTGAGAAGATGGAGAGGGAGTAATACGTCCACTGACAGGAATGATCAGCGAACTTTGTGAAGCTTGGGAAGATGGTACAGTAGTGCGTCCACTGACAGGAATTATCAGTGAGCCTTGGGTGGATGATGAAGTAGTACGTCCACTGACCGGAATTATCAGTGAGCCTTCTTCAGATGTTTTAACAGACTGTGGAGGAATAATACGCCCTTTTACAGGAATAATAAAGGTGTCAACTTTGGATGTCTCATCTTCATTATCCATAGCTTGTAAGACTTTCGAGTATTCATCTTTGTACATGCGAGCGTCATTGAAGTAAGCTTTGACTCCTTTGAATGGGTAAAGATCTGCCACTTCTTTTTGAACCTCTCCATTATCATCAACATATTTGAAGCACTGATGAAGAGTTGAAGGAACAATATTATGTTCATGCAAGAAAGGTCTTCCCAATAGAGCATTGTACGAGCAACCATGATTGTCGATGATGTAAAAAGTAACCTTAGTACGAAGATCGCCTATTTGAAATTTAAGGCGAATCTTGCCTAAAGGCTCACTTTTTCCTTGATTGAATCCCAAGATGGTAGTGATAGTGCTGGAAAGACTATGCACAGGTATCTTTAATGCATCTAACATAGCCTTTGGCATAATACTGAGAGCGGATCCTGGATCAATCAGTAAACGATCAACCTTCATAGAATCAATATATCCTGTATGATATAAAGGACGATCATGTCGATTATCCTCTAGCAGCATATCGTCCTGCGTAAAGATAATGTTTGGAATAAATTCTAATACATTATGGCAGTGAGAGACAGGTTCTGTTTCCAACTTCTTGAGGAGAGTTAAGCAAGTTTCTGCTTGTAACAGTGCTTCACTCAAAGTTTCTCGAGTCTCTTTAAAGAGACGTAAGAGTTCGAAGATTAACAATTTAGCTGGTGTATTGGCTAGTTGAGCCAATATATCAAAATTATAAGGCTTTTCAAGTCCTGTAGGGGATGATTTCTTCAATGGTTTGTCGAAGCGGACTTGTTGTTTGCCCTTGTCAGCTGTTGTTGGTTTAGATGGAACTGTCTCGACAGGAACATTTGAAGGTTCTTCAGTAGAGACTGGTATTGGGGCTGTAGCCGGAGGGACATCAGAGGTTTCTCCAGAAGTGTCAGCATAATCTTTGAGATATATTTTTCCTGACCGAGTTCCAGCATGAACTTCAACTTCAGATTCTGGTTCAGGATCTATCGAAACCATGTTGCAATTCTTTATTTTGCTCTTGGTTCTTTTATGTTTGATGAGAGCTTCATTCCAGAAACCAAGGCCAATACGAGATTGATTATGTCTCATGGTAATGGCCAAAGGTGCTCGGAGTCCTTCGCCTGAGTTCAGCCCAGGAGCAGTGGCTAGATCATAGCCCATCTTTGCCATTAATTCACGAGATTATGAACTGTATAGATAGAATGCAGGCTTGTACTTATCTTCAAATTGAGATACAGATTTTATTTCCGTAGGGAGTGAATTTCCTGCTGAGATGAAAGTAGAGGTTAGATAAAAATCGGGTGTGAAACTAGAAGTCACATTGTATGACTTAGTCTTCCCGAGCTTTTTTTTAGATGAGGAAGTCTTCCGAGGAGAAGAGGAAGACGTTTCAAACTCCGTCACTAAATCTGGGTGAATCCACATGATCTCTCCCTTCTTAGTTGTGACAGGAACAAGTCCGTCATTCTGTGCTGGTGGGATGTTTATAACTTCAAGAGTTGCTTTGGGGATAGGAACAATCCCACTTTCCACCATTAAGGGAGGGAAGTCACCGAACTGCATTGAAATTACATTTGCTGTGACTGTTTTGTCTTTGGGTGTTAATGTCACAGCTCCTGATTTAATCATCTCTTGAATCTTCCCTTTTAATACATAGCAAGACCGGATTGTATGACCCAGCATTCTATGATATGGACAGTATTTTGGATGATCTGTCTTATTGGCTTCATCAGGCTTTTTAATTTCTGGTAATTGAATCTTATTACCTTTGAGTAAGCATTCAAAGATACCCTGAACATCGTCATCATCGAAAGAATATTCTTCTTTCGGTCGAGGAGATCTCTGTTGTTGATTTGTTGGAGCTGAAGTAGCTTGGGTAGTCTTTACTTCTTGACTACTGCTTTGGAGATTGACTTCAAGAGTTTCTTTTCCTTTGCGATTGTTGGGTCGAGTACTATTGCTAGCACTCTGATTTGATTCTTTGGGAGCCATTTGTACCCCCAGACCTTTGAAGGTCTCAGCACTGACTTCGGCAGCTTTGGCACTGACGATGAATGAAGGCCAATCTTGGAACTGAGTGGACCCTGTCCACATGCTGATAATTGGTAAGAGGTTCGACTTGCAAGTGTCGATCGTAACAGCATCGGGAGTTCCAAGAGGCATTTTGAGGGCTTCTCTTCTGAATCTCTCAATGAATTCCTCAGTGGTCTCATTATTCTTCTGTTTGATTCTTATGAGGGCTGACATGGTCATATCATTGAGCCCTTCGTAGAATCGTTCAAGGAACATTTGTTTGAAACCGGCAAATGAGGTAATGCACCCATCAGGGAGACTTCTATACCATTCATAAGCCGTTCCTTTGAGACATCCAATGAACACCCGAGTAAGGAGGGCGTCATTTGGTTGCAGTTGATCAGTCATTACTTCAAAATGATTAATGAACTGACTTAGGGAGGTTGTCCCATCATAGAAAGAGATGGTCGGAGGTTTGTATTTTGGTGGATACGATACCTGCTTCCATTCTATCGGATAAGGCTGTTTGATGCCTAACCTTTGTAAACCATCCTTCTGTTTGAATGCCTCGAATTGAGTTTTGAGATTCTTCAATTCTTCAGAGACAACTCCCGAAGATTGTGGAGTTGTGGTTTGTAGAGTGTAATTGGAAGGAGGGACTGCAGCATATGTACCACCCCCAGCTCCAGAGTGACTTGGGGTGGTTTGTACAGGAACATTAGATTGTACCCCCGGAATAGTAGAGGGTTCGGGGTTTGGAATAACAGGGGTATTCAATACCACTGGTGGTGCTGTCTGTTGTTGAGCCTGCATTAGAGTGTGCATAGCACTCAATGTATCTGCCATAGCTCGTAATTGTTGTTCTAAAGAAGAAATCCTCTGTTCATGAGCCTCATTGCTAGTCGAAGGTTCATGATCACCTTCTGCCATGTAAGTGGTAATCATTCGAGGGATAGACGATGAAACAGTTTGCTCTGAATCATCGCTGTAAGAATCAGTATCTTTCCCGGGACTGTTTACAGGAGTTAATGCCGGAAAGTTGGACTCTCCAAGGAAATCTTCCGTGATCTCCGGATTATTACTTGGATGAGAAGAAGAAGAGATTCTGGCCAAGGCTCCGGTCCTGGATCGGGTGCCAAGATAAACACCATCTTCAGAATCTGATATAGCGTCAGACCGGATTCTACCCCCAATATTTCTGGAGGTCATGTTGACAAAAGCATAAAGAGGTTCATCTTCATCTGATGTTGGTTCATATTGGATCCGTTCGAAAACAGACCGTCTTTTCGGTGAACAACAACATTGGATGACAACCCGAGGTTGGAAGTCACAACCATGCTTTTCATGGCGAATATGGGCAATGTCATAGCCAGATGGAGTGTCGATTCTCCGTTTGTTTTGTAAATATTCCCGGAGATCTGTAGGGATAGATTGGGAAGTACTGAAAGATAGTTTCTGTGTAGAAACTTGTCTTTTGTTCTTCTGTCTTCTTGGTTCTTGAGTGTATAGAGACCGATTAATTTGAGCCACATAGTTCCTGGCATATTCAACATCAGGGTCTAGTACACTTGTCTCAATTTGATAAGACTTTTTAATACCAGAAGCATAACTGTGGTGATTTTGATTAAGCTTGTTACGAAGATCCGTGGGAGATATGACTTTGGTATCAGTCTTGGATACTTGTAACTTGCCTTTCTCAGATCGAGAAATTTTGAGAGAAGGGAGATGAGTATTATTCCGACTAGGAGTCGGTAATAATCCATCTTTAGAGGAATTAGCCAAAAGGCGTTTTCCTTTGTTTGAGCTAGTAAAAGTACTAGTCAAATTAACTCCAGAGGTAAAGACCTCAGAAGTAGAGGAATCGACTAAAGAGTCTTTCTCCTTGGTTGGCACAAGATGCGCAAGTTGTGGGGGAATCATTTGTAGGTTCTGTGAAAGAGAACCCCCAGTCTGATTTTGAGAATCAGTCAAAGGACTGTATCTGTCAGCATACGCCGACTTCTTGTTAGCATATGCTGGCTTTTGCTTAGCGTACGCTGCCTTCTTGTTGGCATACGCTGGCCTTTGCTCAGTGTACGCTGACTTTACCGCATGCTGCCCTCTGACTGCTGTACGCACAGAGTCATCAATGGCTAAAGAGCCGACTGCTGTCGTAAGAGCAGAAGGAGAAGGGACTTTGACATGTCCAGAGATGGTTTTCCTTGGACACACTGACTTGGTTAAAGAACCAATTTTGTCAGCGTGACTAGGAGAAACCATTGTTGCTGTGTTCAGGGAAGCAGAAGTGTGCTTTGTTGAAGTTGAAGATGTGTTCTTGTCAACGTGAGAAGTGACAGGAACATCTCGGGCTGTCGAAGAAGACTTGGGGACATAGACAGAATGTCCTGTCTTCTTGGCAGCAGGAAGAGCGGAGGAAGCAGTTCGGCCCTCCTTTGCCTTGAGCATTTCTTCGTAAGCAGATTGGTCGAATTGTACGACCATCGTCTTCTTCGTCGAGCCGATCGACGAAGTATCGCATTGAGTTGTTGCTATCTCGTTGGAGGAGACAACTTTCCCCAGCAGAGTCGCCAATTTGTTTTCCATAAATAAATTCACTTTATTTATTTTGTATCTGAGAAAATTACAACTGTAGGAATCTAATCTAGAAGACGATTACTTTATCCCTTGGACGATGCGATGAAGAAAACTCGAACTTCGAAGAACTTGGACAGCAACTGGGCAATCTCTCTGTTCTCTCTGAAAAATGACCTGTCGTGTCTGATGAAGATGAAGAAACTCTTTTTTATAGAGTTCAGGATAACTGTCCTTAAGCATACGCTCAGGTAGTTACTTGACGTGTGCATAACTGCAGGGACGCGTGGCGAATTCTGATGGAGACATATTAGCGTGCGGTTGAAAGTAGTAGAGCATGTTTAGGAGAGATTGATGGCCTGGATGCCACGTTGCATAACTTCTAGAGAAGTGGATAACTGGTACAGGACACGTGAGAACGTGTGTTGACTGTAATCCTGGATATGATTGCTGTAATACGCTGCCTCGTTGAAGAATAGTTATACGCTGACTTGGACAGCGTAGTGCCATAGGAAATCCATACGCTCACTTTATGGGCAAGGAGTCGTATGGAGATCATACGCTTGCTTGGTTAGCAAGGAATCATGTGAGGTCCATACGCTCACTTGGCTGGGTGAAGAAGGAGTCATGTGAGGTCGATACGCTCACTGGAGAAGTGGCCACGTGGCTATCATCAATCTTCTTTGGTACACCATATCTTCCCATAACTGACAAAATCTTCTCGAGCGTCGTGACTGCGGATTTGACGGCTGACAGACTGTCAAAACTGACAGTAATGATGGCTTTTGTATTTATGAAGGCTGCTGAGTTGTCCTCGTAAAAGACAAAACCGACTCTTCGAAAACCTATACGACGGTTACTTTTCTCGTGACAGCTGTCTTTGCACAAAAGATGAAGTGTCAGATTCATTCCTCATTTAAACATATGCTGTGCTGTCACTTCAGTAAATAATAAAATATTTACTGAGCGTATGGCTTTTGAATGAGCGTACAACTCTGAACTGAGCGTATGGCTTCAACTGACATCTGTCTTTAAGCGTATGGATGAAAATGATAGCGTGTCATAATTTTCCACATCCTACAGTTATAGACTCGACCCCATGTAATACTAATTGACTTTCATGCCTTGATACCGTTGATAATAATGGTTATCTTGATTAAAATTGATCATGCGTTCCTAGTTGGAACTAAGAGACTGGCTAGTCGTCTTATTGAATGAAATGAATGAGACACGTTCATGTAATGAACTATTGTACTCGATTAGCCAATCCCGAATATTGGCATACAGGCACATGCAGGTTTCAAATTATTTATTTATCTATTTTACAAAAACAGCATGTGTACTTTATGGTCAAGGCATGATTACTCCGTGGTTAGACTTGATTGTTGCATCACGCTATGTAAAACCTACAACCTAGCCGTACGGGTATCGTTGTAAAGTTGCGCATATCGTACCCCGTACGAAGGTACTCATTTGAATGACCATGATCCACGGCATGGAACTTCACTCAACGTAGGGACTATTAAGTTAAATTAAATAATGATGGCATGGAGAGAATGGATTCCCGAGTTCTTACATGGCAGCCCTCTTTGGTACTATTAAGTGCCTGACAGGCCGACTGGTTTCCACAGATACTGTAAATCTGTCACACGGACAGGGAACGGTATCTGCTTATATTATTGTACATGCTATATAACGGCGGGCGTCCCGCTGGGACTCGTCTAAATACATGATTGGCGCAATTGATTGATTGGATAGACTAGCCTTGCTCGCACATAGTAAGAACTGAGGAATCCCTATTTGCATAATTCTAGGATAACTTGGGACTCATAATAGCAAGCCGTAGTAGTTGATTGGCCGTTCAAGATGATTTGTTTGTGTACTGTACCTACTCTGTTGCCTAACTGAGATGATCAGAATGTCAGGACATGACGGGCTAACTTCTGTCCTTGTTTGGTTGGGAGGTTTGTTTGAAGTGTCGTGATGTTATGTGAATCCTAGTGGAAAGCAGAAATCTATTATCATATTCTCTCACTTACTGGTTTAGTCCTTCATATCGTGCTTCCTTGTGGTACTTGCTATTAGAGGTCTAACCTCTCTGGTTTTGTATGGCCAGATTTAGAGCCGGTCCCCGAGGATCCAGCTTACTTCTACCTCCAAGATGGTCAATACTAGGGGAATGATCGTAGGAGGACTCGAGTGGGTTTCCTTACTCCACCGCTCCTTTTGTTATTTACTTCATACTTAGCCGTTTGGCACCGACATGTTAGTCAGATTGTCTTGCACTTACTTTTGCATAATTGTAACTAAGTCAGACTGCAGCTGATAACAATTGTGTACATGTTACTATACCATCTGGCTATGTTTTGTAAAGCCAGATCTCCAGAATATTTTGACTGAGCGTTTGGGACGCCATACTGCTTTATCTTACATGTTATCTATTTCTGTTTCTTGTTTTGAATGATTGAGACTATATATGTGAAATGACCATAGTAAGACTTTCATGTAGTATGCATCCCCTCGTCTGGTTAGACAGCATTGATCGTATTATACGGTATTCATCTATCCGTAATACGTAGCTGGCTGAGTCATTCTTTCGCTCTCCAGTATTCTGGTTCTGGGGCGTGACACAAAGGCAGCAACAATCATTGAAGGAAATGATCTCACCACATGACTCTGGAGACACTTATGGGCAAGCTGATGACCCATGAGCTGGACCTACAAGAGTTTGAAGAAGCGGCCCCTAAAAAAAATTGATCGCCTTCAAAGCTCAAGCCAAAAGAGCAGCATGTAATAATTCTGATGAAGAATCATCCAGTGGTGATGAACAAGCCCTACTAGTGAAGAACTTCAGGAAATTTCTAAAGTTAGAGAGATCACACAGAAGGAAGAGAGACGTCCATAAAATCAATGAAGAAGAAACAATATGCTTTGGATGTAAAAAGTCAGGGTACATGAGGAAGGACTGTCCAATATCAAAGAAAAGTAGTCCATACGATAGATCAAGATCAAGCAGAAAAGTGACAACTGGTCGGAAGTATGCAAATACAAGCATATGGCATGAAAGTGATGCCAGTAATTCAGAAGAAGAGGACAGACCCTGCAGTACTGCCAATGTCTGTCTTATGATATTCGATAAGGTATTTCTAACCCTCTGTACGATGATTTTACTTTCGATGAGTTAGAAAATACCTTTAGCGAACTACTTGAAGAACACATAAATGTTCTAGACAAGTATAAGCAATCTCGTAAAGAGGTTAAGGCATGCACAACTGAAGTAGCCAGATTGTATAATCTTCTCGAAGATATCGAAAAGACAACTACTATCAGTAACACAGATGAGATAGCCAAGCTCAAAATAGACTATCATGAGGATATCCTCACCATCAAAAGGAAAGAAATAGACTATGTCAAAGTACAAGAACTTTATGACATAGAAAAGAAAAGGCACTTAGTCACAGAGCAAAGAATCATTGATATGACTGCTAGATGTGAGTAGTCTTGTGCGGTCTCTAAAAAGTTAGAGATCAAGTTAGGCAAACAGGCCATCCCTGTGACACAGCCTAAGGTTAGTCCTAATGCTAAGCATACATCTAAGAGGACTCAACCATAGAAAGCACGTTAGAAATAAAAAACACTTTTTTTCAAAATCTACTTGCACGTACTGTGCTACACACGGGCACATATCACAGTATTGTCTAGCAAGAAAGCTTGTTGACAATTAAAAACTTGTTTGGAGACCTAAGACTAATCAATATGGACCCTTCAAGAAATGGGTACCAAAGGATTCATCTACTCGTTTTGTAGCTGGACCCTCAACCCTCTCATGCTAAAAGCAAATGGATCCTCGATAGCGGATGTTCGTGGCACATGACTGGTGATGCATCATTGTTCGCTACGCTATCGATGAAGAAAGAAGGATACGTTTCCTTTTGAAATAACTTGAGAGGTAATATAATTGGAAATGACACTGTTGGTATGTCTCCTTACCCAGTAATAAAAGATGTTTGTCAAGTTACAGAATTGAAACATAAACTACTTAGCATAAGTCATTTGGCAGATAATGGTTATGGCATCAACTTTGTAAAAGATAAATGTACTATATTTGATATGTCATCTGGTAATCCCATATATGAAGGGATTAGAGAAGACAATATTTATGTTTGCTTTCTAAAGAGTACTAACAATGCAGGAAGGTGCCTAGTAACAAATCAGGATAAAAGTTGGCTATGGCACATGAGGCTAGCACATGCAAATATGGATACTATCTCGCAACTTAGCACCAAGAAGTTGGTAAAAGGACTCCCCGAAATAACATTTAAGAGAGACATGGTATGTGCTGATTGTGAAAAGAACAAGGCAACTAGGTCAACCTTTAAATCTATTAACGCTGCAAGTACTTCTAGACCCTTGAAGTTAATTCATATGGATTTGTTTGGCCCTAGTAGAGTCGCTAGTCTTGGCACTAAGCTCTACGCTTTTGTTATTGTTGATAATTTCTTTCGTTTTACTGGGGTTTACTTTTTATCAAATAAAAGTGATCCTATTTTTGAATTTCAGATATTTTGCAGAAAGGTACAAAACGAAAAAGGCTTCATGATTACTCGTGTCTGAAGTAATTATGGTAGCGAATTCGTAAATTCTGATTTCAAAAAGTTTTATGATGATAGTGGATATTACCAAAAGTTTTCATGTCCTAGAACTCCCCAACAGAATGGTGTTATAGAGCGAAAGAATCGAACTCTAAGCGAGATGGCTAGAGTCATGCTGAATCAGCATAATCTTTCAAAATATTTTTGGGCAAAAGCTGTTAGTACAGCCTGTCATGTTTTGAATAGGGTTAATTCGACCTATCAGGTGGTTTAACCATTTACAGTGATGCTTCGGGTAAGGGACTAGGATGTTTTCTAGAGCAAAACAAGAGGGTGATAGTATATATATCCTGACAGTTGTGGCCACATGAGAAGAACTTCCTTACCTATAACCTGGAGTTGGCAGCCGTGAAACTTGAAGTTGTGGAGACATTACTTATACAGGGAGAGTGTAAATTTTCACTGACCATAAAAGCTTGAAGTACGTCTTCACACAAAAGGAGTTGAACATGAGACAACGCAGATGGCTGGAGCTGATGAGTGACTTTGACATAGCCCTACAGTATCATCCGGGGAAAACCAATGTTTTTGTGGATGCCTTGAGCAGGTATCCAGTGGCTTTGTGGTTGACTCAAGATTATCACTTATTAGCAGATTTAGAGAGTTTGGGCATAGGGATTATCATTTCGGGAGTAGAGATGCAGATAATGGCTATGCAGATTCAGTCTGGGTTGATGGACAGGATCTGTGAGGCACAGTATCAAGACAAAAATTTAAGGGCTATTAGAGCACAAGTATGGGATGGATTGATAGATGATTTCTCCATCGCACAGGATGGCTCATTGAGGCACGACACTAGGTTGTGTATGCCTAGTAGTGAGCTACGGGAAGAAGTTATGCAGGAGGCACGTTGCTATTCCATACATCGAGAGCCAACAAGATGTACAAGGATCTGAGGGACCACGTGTGGTGGTATGGTATGAAGCGAGCGGTGGCATGCTTCGTTGCTAGATGTCTAGTGTACCAGTAGGTTAAAGGCAAAATGCAGAGACTAGGAGGGTTTCTTCAACCGTTACCGATTCCCGAGTGGAAGTAGGAACATATTATGATGTATTTTGTTTTCGGTCTTCCACGCTCCCCAGGAGGCAAGGATGCGATTTGGGTCATCTTTGACAGGATGACCAAATCGGCCCCCTTTATACCATTCAAAGTGGGATTGTCTACGGAGAGGTTGGCAGAGCTATATTTAAAATAGATAGTCAGATTGCACGGAGTTCCAGTAAGTATTGTCTCTGATCGAGATAGCAGATTTATATCCCACTTTTGGAGGAGTCTGCAGGCTATCTTGGATACACAGCTCAAGTTTATCACTGCCTACCACCCTCAGACAGACAGACAGTCAGAGAGGACTATTTAGATGCTTGAGGACATGCTGCAAACTTGTGTATTAGATTTCGGTGGATCGTGGGAGGACCATCTTCACCTGGTAGAGTTCGCGTACAACAACAACTACCATGCCAGTATGGAGATATCTCCATTCGAGGCCCTGTACAGACGAAGATGTTGAAGTCTTTTATCTTGGGACGATGTGGGCGAGAGAGCACTGTTGGGACCGGAGATGGTAGTGGATGTTGCGGAGGAAGTAAAGCAGATTAGAGAGTGACTTCATGTGGCTCAGGACAGACAAAAAGGACTGGGCCGATAGTCACCGGAGACCGTTAGAGTTCGAGATATAGATTTTCCCTTATTTCAGATACTTGTATACTTATAGGGTGCATAATAACCACTACAAGAAATTCGTGTTTCCGTGACAAGTAATTTGTGACAAGTGTAAAACTTGTCACTGAAAGGAATATTTTTGTGACAAATAATTTTTGTTGTCACTCATAATTTGATTCTATGACAATAATGGTTTTCCGTCACTAAGTTAAACCATTTAGTGACCATGTTTTTATTGGTTGTCACTTAATATTGTCACTGAAATAAAATTTAAGTTTTAGACTTATGTCAAAGACAAATTATGTGTGACAAGTGAAAATACTTGTCACTTAAGGTGTTTTTATAGTTACAAGAAAATATAATTGTCACACAAAGTATTAGCCACAAGATTTAAATTTTATTCATGTCACTTAAAAGTATCTTTTAGTTACCAAATAATTGTATGTCACACAAAAGTATTAGTCAGAAAGAAAAAAATTATTTTTTGTAACAAAAACTTAAAATAATTTAAAAATTAAATAAATAAAATATTCTGATTTTGATACTATTTTGATATTAATATTCTCCTACAACTTTTCCTTTTCATCCTCCCATCTCTCTCTGAACCCTCAACGAGCCCTCCTCTCATCTCTCTCTGTCTCTCTAAACCCTATCTCCCTCTCTACTTTTGAACAAACTCGCACTCTCCATAGAGTACTAGAGAGAGTGTGGAGATCGGAGCATCACGTCGGGATTTGTAGATCAGACGATCGATGACGGTGGATGTGCCTTGAAGAGCCGCGCCGATTGCCCGACCACCAAGACCCCTCTCTTGAGAGGGGGGCCAGATGCACCCAAGGTGAGACATTTCTTTTTTTTTCCCCTCCAATTTTGATTTCGAGCTAGATTTTCAATTGGGGGTTTTCTATCTTTTGGGGATTAGGTATAGGAAGATGTTAGGTTCCCAAATATGGATGACCTAAAACTGGATGAAATCAAAACGAATTTAACATAATCAGCCAGAAGAGAAGATTTGGAGAAGAACAATTGAACTTTATTCAATTTTCAGAATGAGCGAAAAGATTACAGTAGAGAGAAAGTTGACAGAACAGAGAAGAGAATTCTAAGGTTCAGAGGGAATTGGGAATCTAGAGGAAGAAGAAGACATAGAGAAGATATGAGATCTAAAAGGGAATTAGGGCTCCAGAGGAAGAAAAAAAAAGAAGAAGAAGAAGAAAGCATTACAAGAAGAAAATTCTAAAGAGAAGACCAAATTCCAAAATTCCAAATCTGCCTCATTCTTCATTCCCACTTCTTATTTATACTCAGTATCAGCACATGTATCAAAAAATCTCTGTAACTAACTTGCTGACTGGATTTTTGCAGGTGATTGAATATTGGGCTTTGCTACTATTTGAATTTGAAAGCTCTGATACTCGGTTACAGTTGAGCTGACTGAACTGAAAATGGGGTCGTACCAATACTCTCCCCTTAAATTGACATTGTCCTAAGGTCAAATTAAAAAATCATTTAGAAACTGTTCATGCCCTTCAGATGGAGAGTGGCTGCTACTTTCTGAAACTCCCTTCCATATGATTAGCCTAGCTATTAGAAAATACTAGCTAGATATCCATGTCCTGCAGTTGGACATACTCACTGCTGTTGGCCTGGGTTACTTCTCTGAAGGTCTTCACTAAGGCAGCTATACATGGGGCATGGAAGACTGGACTGATACACTGGTGTAAACAAACTGTACGAAGCTGGCATGGTTGATTAATAGTTGTTCACATCAGTATTCATTATTTCATTACAAAGCCTCTGATACTTATGAAGTTGGTACTAACTGGTACTGCATGTAGAGTGACACATTCAGAAAGACGAAAAATTATGTGCTTGTAAATTTTATTCACTGAGCTTAAGATTCCCTGAGCTGACTTCCTTGCAGATTGGTGGTACTGCAAATAAGTGAATTACTGCGCATGAGAACAAAATTGCTGCTCATCCTTTCCAATTTCCCTGTTAGGCTGTTACTCTTCTCTGGTACCCACTATCTCCCCTGCTAAGCAAACCAAGGCTGGAAATCTCAACAGTACTTCATGAAGATTGGAAATCTTGACAAACTCTACTGCTAAGCTTGAAGACATGTTAAACTAAAGCTCAGGAACTACTACCAATATCAACTCTTCACCTTTGCCAACTACTCCCCTAGGTAAAATTGCTATAATACTCGTTTCTTCTACCAATGGATAGCTACTTGACACTATACTGAGCTCACTTCTGATACTACTGCACTAACTGATAATGATACTCTTCACCTTTGTCAACTACTCCCCTAGGTAAAATTGCTATAATACTCGTTCCTTCTAAAAAATTGATTACAGTTACAAACTTGTCATACTTTGTTAAGTCTTTTCTTCTTTAATACATATAGAATGACAAATTCTATCTATATGTAAATGTTAATAGAAAACCTCCAAAGGCTCCAATATGCCACACCACTGACTGAATGCAACATATGCATTCACTAGGACTTTGTTATTCCTTATTCTTCATTTAGGACTGGGTCATGTAAATGTTTCATTCAAGCTAAGGCATGACGTGACACATGTAAGAAAGAATTGGGAATCCTTGATTGGCTTGCTTCGCACAATGTGATGGAAAATGTTTTGCTACTTCAAATAGCTATTGTGCTAGTATGCATTGATATGATGCTTATCGTAGGTAATATTTCACATATTTGGATGGATAGTCATATCACATACACATTTACAAGCATTTTATATGGTAACTGCTAGCATGTTAAAGCTTCATCGTTTTGAAACTGCATTTATGTTCATCTAATTATCTAACTATTTTGGCTGATGATTACAGTTATTGCTATTGAAGATGTGAAAAGATAAGTAAGGATATTTAGTGCTCTTACAGGTAATGAGAATCTAGTCCAATTCTATGATGCTTATGAAGATGAGACAAATGTGTATATAGTGATCGAGTAAGTACATATTGCATATTCAGGTGTTTCTAATATTTTATTGCAACTTTTACATACATGTTACAACTTAGACAAGAAGAGTGCATTTACCATGTTAGACCTGTGACATTGTCACTGCACTAATCAAAACTAAGATTTTTGGTTTCCTTGCATTTGTCATTTATGAAACTTCTAATTGTAGTATGCTATTATGATCTTTTTGTTGCTCATGATGTCAGAGTCCATTTTTAACGATTGGTTTGTGCTAAGCAATAACCATCGAGCTTTTTGTGATTTGAAACTACAATGATCATGTTTGGTTTTTCTTCTCATTACTATGCAAGATCTAAAACTTTCAATATTATCTTCATATTTCTATTTTTGTTATATTGTTTTACTAATTTTTATGTTTTTTGCAGTTAAAATCTAATCTCCAACTTCATATTGATGGAACTAATCATGTTGCTAAGGATATTGGTCCTCAGGTGAAAACAACTTAGAAATTTCTAGCTCAATCTCATAGATAGATATCCTCATGTTAAATCCTTGATTAATTTTTTGTATCCTTTCTGCTTGCAGCATCTTACATGGTGGCCTGTGATCCCTGTTACTGAACTTTTTGTAAGGATTGAAGCAGTTGATGCTAGAAACGTAAAACATGTTACAAGCCGCTTTATATTTGATCAGGTATTGCAAAAATTTTGTAAGCTGGTTAATGAATTTTCTTACTTGATTTGACTCATGTCTGTTATTGGTCATGGGATTAGTGGGGTTATACTAACTCTCTTTGATGAATTCGCAATTAATTATGTTGATACCTAATAAAACTTTGCCATTGTCTGGTACTTCAAGTTTTTGCTATTTACCTAATCCACGAAGTTCTCTCGTGATCAGACAACATTTGCTATTGACTTGTACTTCTAGTTGGTTGTATTTCCTTCAGCGATAGAAAGCCATCATAACATATGCTCTGACATTTGAATCTGATTCTTTGAATTCTGTCGATTGCTTGAAATCGTGGTTTGGATAGCAAGTATTGTTTGAATCTACTTGCTTCTTTGCCAATGGACACTCAAATTACAATTTTTTGAGATTTGATAAAGCATTTTATGACTCGTTATTTAATAAAACAGATTTTAAAACACACAGTGCTGAAACTTTCAATATTATCCATGGAACCTCGACCAAGATGAATCAGATCAGATATATAGCAATTAAAGATAAATCACATACAAAGTTGGCTAGTGTCTAGTATTGTCAGTTCAACAAGCTGATTGCGTCCTTGTAGCATTGGTAAGCCTTTGATTCATAATCTCTTGTAAGAAACTTATTCATATTTCTGGCAAGCCTACAAAGTAGTACAAATGATGAAACCATCCAAAATAAACCTTATTAATGCCCACTTTATATTTCCTTGAGAAGTTGTAAAAAGAACTCAACTTTTAAACAGTAATGTGAGCATGTTGTTTTCTAATAACATGATATGTGCACACTCGAAGGGTATGAACATGATATGATCTAGCAAAATTTACTGTCAAATTCGTTACGATATTCTTTTCTTTCTCGCCAAAAGTCAGACTACTATTTAAGATGCAAGCCTATCTATAAAAGGGTTATTTTGGATGAGTACAAATAACATCGGAAGAATACATAAGGACCTTCACATATTAAAAACTAACCATTGTACAAGTAAGGTCCAATAAAATGATTACCTTACTAGCAGACCATCTGTCATGTACTTAATCCTTCTTGTGCATTCTTCAGGATGTTTCATCTTCAAATCCAATTGAATATCCAACCTTCTGGCCTAGATTCACATTGCATTCTTCAGCCATATGTGAAGTTGGAGATAAGTCCTGCATCGTAACAATAATCAAATGAACCCCAAATCACACATATAAATAACATGAGAATGAACCAAGCGAACACGAAAATATGTATCTTTCTATTTGATAACAACTTTTTTGGATGCTATTATACCTTCACGTCTTGATCACATTCGATTTCTTTCAACATGTTCTCTGAATTTTTTTCCTTTACTTTCCTCCTGTGGAGTGGGTTGATTTTCTACGGCATCACATGCATCATAACTGAGATCAATGGTTGCCAAGACTAAGCCAGAACCATCAACAAGAGAGGAGGGAATCTTAGGACAAGATAGTGAAGGTGAGAGTTTCAGAAAGGATTTTTGAGAAGACTCCTCAAAATTTTCTCCAAATTGTTCTTTAGTACTTTCTGAAAGGTTGCTGAGCTGGCTTATACTAGCTGAATATGCTATATAGTGATGCAAACCTCCTGAGCTCGCAATGATGATTGGGATCCCTCTCTGAGCTGGAAATGAGGAAGGGACCTGGCATACTTGGAGTTGCAACAATACTTCCTCCATCAATTTGACCTTGTCTCAAGGTCAAAATGAGGAAATTTTTTGATGAATTCTTCATATGGCACCCATGTGGCTTTTTCAACTGAGCCATCTTTCCAGTGAACTAGCCGGTCTACTGTAGCTTGGTTCCTCCTCTGCACAAGTCTTCTTTCGAGCACCCAATGTGGTTCCTGGATAATTTCTTCCCTGTGAGTTGGAATGCCATTTTGAACATCAATACGATGGCTAACCTTCTTTTTAAGCTGGGATACATGAAAGACAGGATGGATGAGGGCTTCCTCTGGTAGTTTGAGCTTGTAAGCTACCTGTCCAATTCTTGATAGGACCTGATATGGCCCATAATATTTAGGAGATAGCTCTTGTGGCCTCCTATGGGCTATGGTGATTTGTCTATAAGGCTGAACCTTTAGATACACCCAGTCTCCTTCCTGAAACTCTCTGTCAGTCCTGTATAAGTCTGCCATCTTATTCATCCTGTCTTGAGCCATGATTAGATTATCTTTCAAAAGCTGTAGAGTATTGTCTCTTGACATTAAACCCTCTACCACTGCTCTGTTTGTAACAGCATCTGGAACATATGTAAGGATGTGTGGGGGTTTCCTGCCATAGACTGCTTCATAAGGAGTGAGTTTAGTAGCACTATGCCAATTAGTGTTGAACCAAAATTCAGCCCATGGAAGGTGTTTGCTCCTTTCCTTAGGTTTATGACTACAAAAGCATCTCAAATACCCTTCTATACATATGTTTGTTACCTCTATCTGGCCATCAGATTGAGGGTGATAGGCAGTACTGTATTTGAGATTTATTCCCTGTAATTTGAAAATTTTGCTGCCAAAATTGACTAGTAAACACAGGGTCTCTGTCTGAAACTATAGATTTAGGCATTCCATATAGTTTGAAGACTTCATCAACAAAAATCTGAGCTACAATACTTGAGTAGCTTCAACCCAATGATATGGTATGTCAGTTGAGAGGGACCAAACTGCATTCTAATGGCTGACAAAATTCTCCCCAAGCGAGTATTCCCCCTTTGGCCTTGGTGACCCAATCATACCAATAGGCAGCTGAGACATTCAATTGCACTGAACAGACTCATACCTTATCATACTCAGGCACAGCATAATAAGGAAAATAGTTGTGGACTCGCATCAACCATGCTACTACATCACTTTGCCCACTAAAGTCAGGTAATTTGAGTCAAAGATTTGGTTGCCCCCACCTAGGGCTATTACTAACTTGACCTGTATGAACTCCTACAGGTACTGATGTAACAGTGGCAGGATTTTACAGTGGTACAAAGGTTTGTTCAACCTGGGGACCCAAGTATCCTCTAGAATGAGGATTATAGTCAAATTGTGTCACAGGTACACTATATTCCATAGTATTGCCACCAATTTGTGACTGATTAGAATTATTGGCAAAGCTTGTCACTCGTGGTGACACTTGTGGAGATTGTAGATTCAACGGAGCAGGTGGAGGTAAGGAAATTGGGTTCATGCTTATTCGTGATTTCCCCAATTCCTCCAACAGTAGGTCAAATCGATGACCTAATTGCAAGGTTCATAGTATCGGAATCGGAATCGGTATCGGACTATTCCTCTGAGTATTTGTATCGGCGATATAGGTAGTATCGGCGGTATGGGATCGGAGTATCGGATTTTTTGGTATCGGAAAATAAATAATTATTAATAAATTATTTACATTTTAAAACATATATTTTATACATTTAAGCATAATTTTAAGTATTTTCAGTGTTATTTCTTAGTTCTTTTGAAATTAAATGAAATAGTAGTCACCCTTATAGATTTGTCTTTTTCGTTTAATTTTCTTTGTCGAATTGACTGAAAAAGAGACCCCCAATGTCGGTACCGTCAGTATCGGGTATCGATCGGTATCGGATCGAGACATGCCAAGCCATATCGGTATTGGCCGTATCAGATCGATATTGACCGATACTTTAAACCATGATATATATTTGTCTAATATACTTCTATTGACTACATGTCGCTTACCATATTTCGGTTTGGATGTTTCTACCATCATCCATAAAGTTATGTAATGACAGATATTGATCCTCTTTGACATTTATGATATTACTTGAACTCTATCAGAGTACAGATAGTAACAAAATAGCAAATTGAATCTGTTTGAACACTGGTCTGTAGAAAAAATGATTACAGGCCTTTCATGGTAAACTTATGCGAATAAATTATGCCACGAGGACCTCTTATGCAGTTCCATTTTGCTATGTAAATTCTAATATCCTGTTCTCTGACATTCATTTTCGCAGTACACACCTGCAATTGATATTTGGAGCATAGGCTGCATATTTGCATAAATGTTAACAGGAAAACCTATATTTCCTGGAAAGAATGTTGTTCATCAGTTGGACCTCATGACTGTTCTACTTGGCACTCCATCTCCTGAAACAATAACAAGGGTTAGTTTCTTTCTGGTTTGGTTATTAGCAATTAACTCAAGATTTGATGTTTTTGCTCCTCTTTTTTTATACTTCCACATGCACGACTTGATGTTCCCATGTGGTTTTTCTAATTTTTTTAATCTTTATTCTAGCTAAATTTTAAAAAAAATCTTGCTTTTTGAGTAAGTATATATACACCCACACATAACCACATAAAATGGACCATTGTTCCTCACACAACTCAATCATATAATTAATCTATGTTTAGTAATTTCTACTAAAGAATAGAGGGGTCCCTGTTCCATGAGGCTCCCGCTTATTCATGGTATTGGGAGGGTCAACGACTCAACATGTAAGCAACCATACTCCCATTTTGTGTAGAGGATGGTACAATGGTAAATGGGCAAGGGTGGTGCTTTTTGTTAGTGGTCTTTAAATAAAAAGAGTGGAAGAACGGGATCTATATAGCTGGATCCAGTACTAGGAATGGTGACATAGTAGCAATAGTAGTAGTAGTATATTTGTTTTGCTCATATTTTTCTCACTGGTGGCCTTTCTTAACATCTGCAGATTCGAAATGAAAAGCTAAAAGATATTTAAGTAGCATGAGCAAAAATACTCCAGTTCCTTTCTCACAGAAGTTCTCTGATACAGACCCATTGGCTCTCCATCTATTAGAGTGTCTACTTGCATTTGATCCGAAAGATTGGCCTTCTGCTGAAGAGGTAAGAATATGAACTTAATATATTATGTTAGGATTTTCTCAAGTTTGAATTGCTAACTTATTATAAGAGGTTGCCTATGTTTCTAAAAAACTGGTTGTTTATTCGGATACTCGTCTTTTTTATATTTCAGGCACTACGTGATCCATACTTTCAAGGTTTGGCAAATGTGGATCGTGAGTCATCAACACAGTTTGAGTTTCAAAGGAGAAAATTGGCAAAAGATGATGTACGGGAGTTAATTTATCGCGAGGTACAAACCAATGATGACAACTATTATTTCAATCTCTTTGTTACTATATCAACTTTATACTTTAAATGGACTTAGATTTTATAAATGTGAACAAATTTTAGAGTATCATCCTCAGATGCTTCAGGAGTACCTTCGTGGTGGAGATCAGGCTAACTTCATATATCAGAGGTATGGCGTTCATTAAAATTATCATCATCACTAGTTTGATAAGGATTATTTACAGTTATGTCCCTGTAGTGATGAAACAGTAACTTATTGTTGCACTGTAGTTATAGTTTACCTATGCTGCAGATGATCCTAATTTTTTGCTGACTTAAGTAAACCGTTGACTTACACTATTTTAGTTGCAATAGCTCCCAACATTCTCCTCCATTGTTCTCCTATTTCTATCTAGTGCACCACTTGAACTGTATGCTCCACACATCTACCACTTCCAAGATACTGCAGACTTCTTCCTCGTCATGAAATCAACACCTTTCTATCCACATCCCTCTCCTTCACAATAAACATCAGCTTAATGCTTAGCTCTTAGGCCTCATTTGGTTCACGAAATCATCGGGTTGGGAAAGGAAAGTGATTACTTTCCTATGTTTGGGTGTCAAAGGAATTGAGGAAAGAAAAATGATTCCCAATAGAATGGAAAATAGGGGGGAAAATGATTCTATCCATCCAAGCAAGGGTATTTATAGAGGATACCCAGGCTGCTACATTCTCTACTGATACGCGGATACATGAGTATCGACGGTTAATTCTATTAGCCTTATTGCTGAGCTGACTTATACTAGCAGAATATGTTGAATATGTATAGTGATGAAAACCTCCTGAGCTAGCAATGATGATTGGGATTCCTCTCTGAGTTGGTAATGGGGAAGGGACCTGGCATACTTGGAGTTGCAACACATTGCTTCTATTAATTGTAGGAATTTTGACAATTTTTTTTCTTGTATATATTTACTTACGTAATATTCTAAACAATCTCCTTATTAATTTATGCAGGTCATTAAAGATTGATCATCACCAAGACAGGAGCTGCATATGCAATTGATTATCAGTTTATATTTATAGATTACACTAGGTTTTATGTACCAGCTACTTTGGATAATCTTTATTTTGTAAATACTCAATATTACTTCTCTTTATGTTATATGTACTGAATTTTATGGAGCAATATAATTACTTTTTGAGGATTGGTATAATTACTTTTCATATTGTTGTTTATAATTACTTTAAAGTTAGTCGCCTATATAAAGGCTTTTTAGAATTTGTGAAGGTTTGTTCTGATTTACATTGGAAAGTCGATGGGGGTGTTCTTGGAAGATGAGTACAATCATGCATACCCTCTTCTACAAGAATTGTGTGATATTGTATAGTGTTTTAATGTATAATGACAATGGCAAAAAAAATACTCGTGATAATATTGATTTGCCATCAAACATATAAAGTGTACACTACGATGACAACATTTACCTTCACTAAACATATAAGTATATAGTGACAACAACAAAAGTGTTACTGCAAGTGTTTACAATGACGACGTGTACTTGTCACTAAACATATAGGTTTATTGTGACAACAACAAAAGTGTTACTAAAATTGTTTTGTCACAACAAACTTCGTCACGAAAATAATTTTTATTTTTTGTCAAAAAATATATATATTTATTTTTAATTACAATAAAATACGATTTGTGACAATATCGTGCATCACTTATAATATTTTTAGTGATGAATTTGTTGTCACGAAAAGTTTACTATCACTGACAACATATTCTTGTCACAGTAGGAACTTTCTGTGACAATGACTTCTGGTCGTCACCTATACTTTTAGCTACGGAGGTATAGGCTACGAAAATAAGTCGTCACTGTACTCTTCACAGAAGATGTGTTGTGACGACTTTCATAATTTCTGTGACAACTTTACATGTCACAAAAATTATGTTTTCTTGTAGTGAACATCTTGTGTTGGGTTTTAGGTTGGCGATTGAGTGTTCTTGAAGATATCTCCGACATGTGGCACAATTTGTTTCGGTGGAGGCGGTAAGCTTAGCCCATGATTCATTGGGCCATTCGGTATCCTTGAGAGGATCGGTGTAGTGGCATACCGATTGGCGCCTGCACTGGAAGGAATACATAACGTATTCCGCGTGTCACAGTTGAGACGATACTTGGCAGACCCCAGCCATGTGTTAGATCACTCGGTAATCGATGTGGGACCGAGCCTTAGTTACCAGGAGCAGCATTGGAAATCTTGGATAGCAGAGAGAAGGTATTGCAGAACCAGACAATTTCTTTGGTTCGTGTCGCATGTAGACACCACTCTCCGGGCGATTCCACATGGGAGAGGGAGGACGAGATGCGCGAGCGATACCCCTATCTCTTCGAGACATGAGGTACATTACTATCTTGTGTCTACCTTTAAATTTTGAGGACAAAAGTTTCTAAGGAGGGTAGATTTGTAAACCCTTGAGTTCAAATTTTCAATAATACATTATTCCTAAATAACTTTAATATAAATGATTATTTGCTAATAGGTTAGAGTGAAGGTAACTCATTTAACTCTTGATAAGAAGGGGGTAATTGCATAAAATAGAATTTAAATGTTCCTAACTCTTGATAAGAAGGGGGTAATTGCATAAAATAGAATTTAAATGTTCCTGGATGAATTCGAACTCCTGTTGGCTGACTCTCTGTATTTAGATTTCAAATAGAATTCAAATCTAGATACTCCTAATCCCTTTAGAGTTTGATAAATATCCATAGGTTAGGTATATAAAGAAGAGAAGTGGCTAGTCGATCCCCTCTCAAAACATCGTAAACTCAAGAACCTGATAGCGGCAGAAGTTGAGTCTCTAGGAAGTCGTCGTGCCATCCGAAGCGCCATTAGGACTCTCATCTATAGGTATTCCTTCCACCTTCTAAAATTCCTATCATCAATAGAAGAATAGGATGAGATGTAGGTGTTCAACTTAATGTTAAGTAGGGTGTTAATGGATGTAACCCATGTATCGGGTATTAGCAACAACAGGAAATAAAGAAGTAGGCAGAGTATAGTTGAATAATGGGTGAATAGGTAATTAGGTGATGCAGAAAACACAGATGCACTAGATGCCTGTACAGAGAAAGCCTGGACCAAAGGCAGATTCTGCTTCTGGGCATGTTAGGTGGAATACCTGGAGCAATTTTTATATCCATAGTTGGAAGAGTGTATAGAGACCCATAGGTGAGACCCCCTACCTATTGTAGAGGGTGTTACTAGGTAGGGTTTAGAGACAAACTCCTGTAGGGACTATCACGGGGATAGCTGCAGTTAAACTAGGATGTAGGTGTCCAACAAGGGCTAGGACCGGGAGGGGTAAGTCAAACACTTAGAGAGGACATCAGTGCTTAGCAAAACCATGGATGTAGTATTTTGTATACATCTGTTCGGGTACATGTACAGTGCACCAAGTGCGGTTAGGAATCATGTTCCTGTGCAAAGTCGACTTAAGCACAAGTACATATCTATGCATATGTAGTAATCTGGGATAACAAGTAACATAAATGAATAGAAGGGGTAGCAGTTGTGTTGGTATGCCCTGTCACTACCCGTACCTGCTTTTCGGATGCGAGTGCGTGTGCAAGTCCAGCCTACGCTGCAGTGTCGATGGTAGAACATTGTCTAGCACACAATAAATAAAAGATCATAAAATATAACTTTATTTACTCATTCACAAAACTAAATCCATTTACAACATTCAAAGGTTTACATTTAATTGAATATAATGTCTCACAAAATTCTAATACAACAAATTTAAACTATCTCTAGGTTTTTGCCGTCAAGTACACCCATATCTCCCGAATGCTAAGAGTAGTTGCGACTAACCTGAAAAATTGGTTTACAGTCAGGAATGGACCGAGTACATTCTAACAGCAGTTTCAATAATTGACAAAGTCGATAAAGCAATAAATAGTAATGAAATACATGATAGATGGATAAGCAGAGAATCATGGTATGAAAAGACAGAAGAGCATGGTAATAAAGACAAGGTAGTAATATAAACCATAATATACAACTGCAGCAGAAACCATACTATATAGCAAGACTGCATCTAACTAGTGAGTTGAAATACCACTTTCGACATGTGAACGGCTAAGGGGTAAATCCGGCCAACCGCACGAGTCGTGTACGGCTGCTATCATTCACGATTAGACCAATGGGATGGAAAGGGTAGTTCACACATCTACTAAAATATTTTTTCGCCCGACTATTACTCATAGATTAAACAGGTCACAAATACGGTAATATATTAGTCACGAAAATAGCATGTAAAAAATCCATAAACTACTACATCATGTAACCATCGTGTCAAGAATCTAACAGAAAATCAATGTAAGAGAATACTAAATAAATGAATCATAAAAGTTATTAAATATGAAAACTATCAAAAAATGTACTCACCTGGGGTCCTTGGCTGGTGAAACTGATAATTCTGTTAAGTCCAGTATAGTCCGATTGGCTATGATCGATGTGAAGGAGTCCAAAGTTGACAAAAAAAAATATGAATATGATTAGCTACGGTCAAGGATTTATGATTAAAGAAATTTACGAAAACAATATTTATACTATTTTGGAATTTACTATGTGATTTTGAAAACTACATATATCATTTAGTCAAAAACATATATCTTAGAAAGTTTATTTAGAATATATATATATATATATATATATATATATATATATATATATATATATATATATATATATATATATATAGAAAAAATATATATATATATATATATATATATATATATATATATATAGAAAATATTTATAATATTAGAAACTATATTGTATTAGGAAAAATATTTCTAGATAGCTATTAGAATATAGAAAATATGGTTTTAAGTCAAGCTATAATTTAGAAAATAATATATATACTCCTAAGAAAATATTAACTAGATTTTTATTTCTCAAAATATGTTAAATAAATACATGTAAATTCCAGAAAATTGTTTTTAGATTAAAACTCAATTATGTCAAAATACATATTAGGTCAACACTATATTTGAAGGTAGCTATAAATACTGTAATAATAGTTTTCTATGTTAAAACCATTTTTTTAAGATACAAATAATATAATAATATAAATTAGATGTATTTTAATACATATATTGATAATAAATAACAATTTTAGTAATAGAAAAACTAATGGTTACCAATGACATTAGCTAATAAATAGCAAATTATTGACAATAACAGTAGTGCCTTTTTGTAGAGGGAATAGGTAATAGTCCCTATACCTATTCCTGCTGCTAATAGAGGGTGTATGAGAAATTTAGGTTTACCTTGTGCCAGTAAGTTAAGGAGGGCCTATAGGTAAACAGGTAGTCCATTTATCCTATAGGTAGACCAAGGTTGTACTTACTCGTGTGCAATAGAGATAACTGGGTGTAGGAGTCTACGAGACATGGGTAGATAGGTGTTATCTATTCTATCAAGGTGTGTGCGTGCGTTTATCTGCAGTAGTGAACTGCTACAGCAACTACATATATAAGATGAGTTGGACATGGCGAGGTAGACAGATCAAGGGACATACTGATATGTCAGTTGCATATCATGTATCAGTTGGCATATAATGTGTCAGTTTGCATATCATGTATCAGTTTACATATCATGTGCCAATTTGTACATGATGCATATGATGTATCAGTTAGCACAAGTCTTAGGGAGCAGATAGCTACAATGTGGGATACCATAGGGTTGATGGATAGAGAGGGTTGGTTTTCTGTATTTGAAAAACTAGTTATGGCATTCATCTATATTTGAAGTAGGTGAAACAGAGCAATAATGGGTTTGTTAACATCAGTATGTGTTAGCAAACAACAGACTTAGGTGTGCCCACAGATGGGTTTCAATTGGAGTATCAAGAAAACAGCAACAGTAGGGGTATCAGAAATCTGTTAGGGTCGGGGGTTGTTGTATATCACACCCGAGAACTAGAATACTGGCAAGTAGGGATGGACCCGGCCAGCTACGTATTCCAAAAGTACTCCAGTACCCCGAAATAACATATAAGCTGTATAGACATGGGATTACTACTACAATCCAACATTCAATCCTAGGTCAAGCAATCCTAGGTATCTCAATCATAGGCAAATATGCAAAGTATAAGAAGTATGATCATCAGACATAAAATAGTAAAGCGTCCCAAACTATATATATATGGATGATCATGAAGCTAGTAATACAAAGTAAAGAACTAGCAAGATAAGCTAGTCATACATGATAAGCTCTAGCTATAGTCTAGAATACGCAAATCTTGTTTAGGCCCCTAGGCTAAATGTCAAGATCCAAAATACGAGCTAAACACGTGCTCAGAGGCTAAACACCACAAAAGAATAATGTATATATATATGGCTCATCCTTCGATGCTTCCCTCCTCCCTCTGGGACGTCTCCCCCGTCGGAGGCCCGCTGTTCGGTCTCACCGCCGGAGCCTGCTAGCCATCCCTTGGCTGGTCCCCCCACCGTCGCCGCTCTTCTCGGACTCCGGAGGGCACCCCCGTCTCCTTCCCTTTCCCCGTCCCCGTCCTCCCTTCTCTCCCTCCTGTCCGTGTTCATCCTGGCCGGTCTCCTTCGCCGGAGCACACCCGGCCCCCATCTTTGCCGGTCGTCCCGCCGGTGCCACCGCTTCGATCAGCGCGCCTTGGGCTCCTCGAGCCGTGCGCCCCCCCATCAATGCCTCGGGCAGTTCGCCCGCCTTGGGCTACGCGTTCATCCCTTCGGGATGCGCGGCTGGCTTCCCGCCTAACTTTTGGGCCGTGTGCCCATTTGGGCTTAGCCCCACAACTGTGTTTATTTGAAATTTTGAGATTCAGTTTTGAATTTCAAAATTTCAGTTTTGTTATTTCGAAATTTCGAAATTTTGGGCCCCGAAATTTCAGAATTTTGGCTTAGAAGTTTGTTTATTTCGTACCTTGTCTATTAGAGCCCCTTTTGTGTTAGTCGGCTCTGCACCTCCTTGTAACGCTCTTTATGAGCCCCCCTTTATTTTAATAAAAATGCCTTTGCTTAAAATATATATATATATATATATATATATATATATATATATATATATATATATATATATATATATATATATATATAATGCGATTGATCATGTTTTGCAAAAATTCAATCCATGCAACAAAACTTCTTAACAAGAATATAAAAGTGAATAGGAAAATTCGAACAGCCGCTCAGTATATAAATGAAATCTATTTATCTGCCTTGACAGCAGTAGCAGCAGCCTATCCTCTGAGCCATCCATTCCTCATGGCAGCAATGAGATCGACCTTATGCCCAGGCGGGGCTTCACGGCGGACAGTAGACGCATAGACAATATGCTGGTGGTGTATGTATGTATGTATGTGTGTATATATATATATATATATATATATATATATATATATATATATATATATATATATATATATATATAATATATATATATATATAAAAATATATATATATAATGGAAGAACGAGATACAAGTATTTAGAAGAAATACCTTTATTCCGAGAAGATATCCATAATAAAACTCTGGGTGAAGTACAACATAACTTGGAAGCAAACCTGGTTCTTAGGGAGACATAATAAGATACACAGAAGCATGCCATAATAATTGAATACTAATAAACAACAATAGACAATCATAATATGCTAACTGATTAAGTGAATGCAATATGAGAACAACATTCACATGTTCTCACGCTTGGGGAGAAAAGTTTTATTTGCTTTTGATTAAAAACAAAGAAGTACAATTAGAACCCTAACAACGAAAGTTTGTAGTATACGATAAGATCTAGGAATGTGTGTCATGTCCCAGTACCGAAATATGGCGACGGCCATGGCCAGCTTGCCCGTATAATGTACGAAGATGCCATACGGCGATCACGACTGTTACTAGACTTGGGGGTGCATGCTATAATCAAGTCTCCTAGGGTCACTTATAGCATCTATGTCTCAATCATTCAAACGAGAATCAATATTTCTGAGCATATAAGATAAAGTAGTAAGACGTTCCCAATGGTTCATCAAAATGATCGTAAGGACTTGCTTTATAAAATACCAGCTAGCACAGAGAGTCAACGATACATAACCATAGTCAACTGTAGTCTGATTAATTACAATTATGTATGAAAACCAAATGTCTAAAACGTCTGGCAAAACAGGTACCGGTAGCTAAAGCCAAGTACAAAATTAAAGATATTAGAGTAGTGGAGAAGATACCCACTTGAGTCCTCTGACAGCCATGCTTCTAGTATGCACCATTGTTAGGAAGGAAAGATGGATCCTCGGGCTCTATTACGAGATCTGGCCAAACGGGTCAGCCCCGAATAGCAAGTACCACCAGAAAGCACATATGTTTGAGATAAATCCAAGCATTAAATAAGACTAGGCCATAGGTTATAGACTTATATCCTATCATCGAGGCAATACGATACCCATACAACCAAACAAGGACAAAAGGTGCCAAAATTGTGTCAAGATAAAAAATGTCTTCTAACCTTGGTCAAGTTAAAAGCTTATGCTTTACAACCTCGATCCACAACCTATCATAGCACAATAGCCATTCCAACAACCAAACAAGGATATGAGTTGGAACACGCACCACGATAGTCCATGTCCATCGGCTACTAACAAAAGAAACAAATCATAAGCAAGACATTTTACAGGCAACCAATCAATCCTACAACTTCCTATAGTTTATCCAGGTTACCCCAATAATGATTATATTTAGGAATCCTCAGATCATGCCATATCCTAGCCGGCCTAGTTGAACCATTTATAACGCGTAAGACATAGCACATAGAATACACCGACCCTCATAAGGCTACTGTACTAAACAGATCAATAGCAGTTCCAGTCCTCCTATATGGAAGTACTAGATCGGCACATATAATTAGATACTACACTCCACTAGTGTGGTTGGTATACAGTATCCATGGTGGCCACCCAATGCTTCTACCAACTCAAGTTGCTTAGATTAACCTTATGTTGGTCTTGGAATCACATGCCGTGGTCACATGATGATCTCCTTAGATTTCGTACCTCAGTACGGGTACCCTAAGTATGAATCCATAATGGCTCTTATATCTACATCCATCCTAAGTGTAAAGCATCAATCAAGTAATCCTCATACTACATCAATTTTACTGCCCATTTACCATGATAGTTCTGAAAATTATTAATGTACTGACATATAACGCGTAAAATAAAATAATACGTAGAATAGTTCCTTGGCGCACATATAGAATAGCACCTCAGTGCTCACATAGATTCTACCTCAGTACACACATAGGATTATATTAGCACATGTACATGTAATCAGGTCAGGAACATAGTCAAGTCAAATGGTCACGTAGGAATCTTATGGTACATAGGTCATATATACTTGATAGGAGCATGAACACATCTAAGCGCATAGGCAATCCTAGCGTATAGCAAGGCAAGATAGGCGCATAAAGCAACCTGGCGCACAATGCGGCCCTGACATACAATATTGGGAAGTAGCACAAAGCAGGCGCACAATGCTGGTGTACAAGCCACCCTGGCGTACTTAGCACACACTGGCGTCTTAGTACACTAGCGTACTTTACAAGCTTGTCATACAATGCAAGCTTGTCATACAACGCAAGCTTGTCATACAACGCAAGCTTGGCATACAAATATAGCCCTGGCACATAAAGTAGCTCTATCATATAGTACGGCCTAGCAAACAAAGTAGCCCTGACATACAAAGTATCCTTGGTACACAAAGTCGCATTGGCGTATAATGGAAGTCTTGCGCACAATGCTACCTTGGCGTACAACGGGCACCAGACACATATAGAGTATAGCGCACAAAGGGCATGGCACACGAAGGTCGTCGTCCCCAAATACAGAATGTTCACCCATGGAAGATCGTAAAACTTGCCATGACCATAACTTCCTCTTTAGGACTTGAGATCTAACGAAACAAAAGCCAAAAATGCATGAAATTGAGTTCTCTACGACATAAAACAACTAGTTTTCAAAAACAACAAGTTTTGATAGATCATTTCCTTGTAACCCATAAAAGACCTACTTTAGAAACTTAGATCTATACCAAAATAGCAATTAAAATCGAAAACACCAAGTACTAAAGGTATAGAGAATGTAAAGATGCATAATATAGACTAAAAATATTTAGAGAAATGAAAGAAGATGAAATGAGCAAGTGGTCTCTCCATTAGTGCAAGATGTACTTGCCTATGGATTGGTTGAAGAAAATGGATAAGAGTAATGAGGAGAGATAAAGGGGAAGATATTATTTAAATGGGGGTGGGGGTGGCTCCACTAAACCCTAAACCCTAACATGACCTAGTCATAGTCTATATGCCATGCTATACAAATACAAATAATTAAATAAAACCCTGATCACAGCACAGTCCATTATTCCTATCGTCGAAGAATCGAATCACACCTACAACTAGACAAGGACAAAGTGTGGCATACTATTTCGCGACAAGACACTGTTATATGCTGCAACCAGGTATAAATACATGATACTATTTCACTTAACAAAATGCCCTAAAGCTTTTGAAATAAAATGACAGAAAATGTATAAAAGTACAAGTAAATTCTGGAGAGTATTACTATGGAAGTCTTATCTGAGAGCGATCACTTTATTCCTTGGACCACACGATGATGATGAAGAAAACTGCTTGGAGATGAACAACTGGAAGAACTAAGTCACCAGAAAGGTATCGACACAATTGGCACTGATGGCACGGTCGAATGCTTTCCTGCTTTGCTTCACTCTGTTCTAGAGCAAAAGTTGAAGAGAAATGCTCTGGAAAATCACTTTGCTCTGAAAGTATAAATTCTCTCAAGATATCCGGCCTGAAAAACTAAGCCCCCCTCTTCTTTTAAAAAGAAGTCTTCATATAGGCTTGTCCTTCTGTGCGGAAAAAGTACCAACATTGGGTCTCTACGTAGGCTGGTAGAATAACTGTCACCCACGTACAGACATTGGCCTCCACGCATGTTGACACGTGTCCCATAATCCAATAAAATAAGGAGAACACGTACACACATTCTTCGAGAAGTGTGGCATGTAGGCCACGTCAGAAAACTACGCTCCCATACAATCAGGACAGACGATGCGTAAGGGATGCTGTTTAGGCATGTCTGAGCGTAAAATAGCTCAATGTAAGCTTTCTGCATAAAGCGGCTAAAAAATAGCCTTAAGCATAAAGGCTCAAATAAACTCTACGTGCAAAAAGAGTGGCTGAGATAGCCTTGAGTGTAAAAGCTCAAATAACTCTTATGCATAAAGATGAGGCTGTTCCTCAAGCGTAAAGCAGCTCGTTGGCATACTAAACAACAATCCTGGGTTGGTGTGAAAAATCTTCTTGGCTTCTGTGCAACTATTTGTCAGAAAATCAATATGTCAGAACAGTATCTTCGTGCATTTAATGCAGCATGGACAGGTCATTCTTCGAATAGAGAGTGAAACTGTCTTCGCATAAAGTTTGAATTTAACCCTTACGTAGAGCTTGAGTTTGACTCAGTTTGACTTTTGCGTAAAGTCTGTAATGGGCTTCGTGTAGGGTCTGGAACTGTCTTTGCGTAAAGATCTCAACTTCTTTGACATAGTCTATGAAATTTATTTACGCTTCTACAAGACCCCCTTCAAAGTTTTTAAATTTTCTAATATTTGGAATACTTTGAACAGAAGCGTAAAGTTTGGGATATCCAACAGTCACCAGCGTAAAATTAGGGATACCCAATAAAGAATTTTATCTTCTATCATTTTCTTTCTTTTGTTGATGTAACATTTCAAATCATGAAATGAATGAAATGTTTATAAAATAGGTATGAGATAGAAAAACAATTATCAGAGGTAATATGGACATGATAAGTCTTTAAAACTCAACAAAGTAGATTATATCTATCCAGAGGTAATGTGGACATGATAGATAATAAATCTTTTTATTTTTAGAGTGTACAATACTATGAGAGGTAATATGAACATGATAGATTGCAATGACTCAAAGAAGTAGATTAATATCTATTCAGAGGTAATATGGACATGATAGATTGTAATGACTCAAACAAGTAAATTAATATCTATTCAGAGGTAATATGGACATGTAGATTAATATCTATTCAGAGGTAATATGGACATGATTGATTGCAATGGCTCAAACAAGTAGATTAATATCTATTCAGAAGTAATATGGACATGATAGATAATAAATCTTTTCTAATTGAAATCAGCTGGGAAGAAAGAAAATCAAAAATTTCTTTTGGCGGAATAAATAATCACTTAACCAAACCTTGGCAGTTGGGGAATGAAGAAGAAATTCAAATATAATATTTCTTCAAGAATTTACCATTGATCGGCATCATGAGCAATCCTATGCTCACGATCCAATTTACCATTGGTCTCAGCTAAAACCGCCGCTATAATAAATGAGGCCCAATCTGTGAATTGAGAGCCCGTAAAAACAGCGATGGTTGGTCGTAGATTCATTTTGCATGTATTAATTAATGATGAATCTGGCATACCAGGAGGCATTTTCAGAGTAGCTTGTCAAAAATATTCAATAAATATCCGAATATCCTCTTTCTCTTTTTGTTTAATCTCTATCAAAGAGGACATATTCATATCCATCCCTTCTTCATAGAAACGAGAGAGAAACATCGCTTTGAACTCGTTAAAGGACTATATACAATTATCGGGTAGATTACGATACCAGTCATATGTTGTACCCATCAAACACCCAATGAAAACTCGGGTGAGGAGAGCATCATTCTTCTGCAGATGAACAGTCATAATATTAAAATAATTGATATATTGATTTGGAGAAGCCTTTCCATCAAATAATACCATAGATTATGGCTTGAATTTGGGAGGAAAGGGTACATCATTCCAGTTGGGAGGATAAGGTTGCTAGATCTCCAATTTCTGGAGCTGATCTTTGTGCTTAAAAACTTCAAATTGCACTTTTAACTCCCGAACTGCTTGAATAGCTTTAATATTCGGATGCACCGTAACCCCCATTGGAGGTGATACATCCTCTGGAACGAGAGAGTCAGGAGATGCAGATTCTTGATTAATAACAGGCTCATGACTCAGATTATTCAAAGGTATGTCAACCCCTTGACACTCTTGAGTTGGCGCAGTTACCTGCACCGGTGTTATCACTGCTGGTTGGACTGTTTGTTGAGTCGTTATCATTTGATACATATTTTGTAGCATGGCAAGCATATCCTTTAGCGATTGTTCCACTGCAGAAAGACGTTGTTCTGTATGAGAAGTAGACGTCTCCTGCTCTTCTTCGATAACATAGGATTCGACTTCTCTTGAACATATAGAGGGATTGGTGTAGAGATAAGAATCAATGCTATTAGTTTCAGACTCCAAATACTGGGTACCCCCAGCCTCTGAATTTGAAGAATGCATACTTAAAGATCGTTGACTTCTTGACCGAGTATGTTGATATACTCCTTCAAAAGTGTCAAGGATTCGGTTGAACCGTTGTTGACTTGGAGTCCGGGATGAACTGCGTCTTGGATGTCGTCCTCTATTGATATGAGATGCCATATTGACCGATACAAAGAAAAACTCATATTCCTGATCATCAATTTGTTGCTGAGGCACGTTATAATTTAATCGGTCAAAAACTGACCGTTTAGTAGCAGACCAGCAACATTTGATCACAATTTGGTGACATTCACAATGATGATTTTCTTGAGGAAGTGTCAGAGGAGATTTTTTGTTTTTACGCTTTTGCACAAGTAATTCGCATAAATCAGAAGAATTGGAAGGTAACTTTCTTGCATTTGGGACAGAGAAATATTTAGTCCCTTGCGTAAAAAGAAGGTTACTAGCTTCATTGGCAGAACAAAATTGTGCTTTCTTACGCGCCTGGAGTTGTGTGCATAAATCCTGAGTTGATTTTTATGCACAGAGAACACCATCACATGCACGTAATCCTAAGATTTGGCACTTTACGTAAAGCAGCATTAAAGGACTATTGGTGTAAAACTGAAGTTTTGCCAAAATTTCTTCTCCTTGGATAAACAAAAAGAAGTGTCTGCCATAGTAGCAACAGAATACTTATTTTTACACTGTACGCGTGTAGGCAAGTTTACTTTAGATGCAAAAGCACCATTGTGAATTTTATCTACCATATCACCGACATGAGATTTTTTTTTACGCGTAGAACGCAATGCAAGAACATCAGCCACGTCACAGACGGGAGATTTGCCCTTACACATAGAGCGCAAGACATGAGTGTCTACCATGTCACAGACGGGAGACTGAACTTTACGTACAGAGCGTAACAATAAAGTAGGAACTGCCTCATCACAGACGGGAGCCCCAACGACAGGAGTGGGAAGAATTCCCTTGCTTTTAGAGACAATAGAGAGATCAGAGGGTGCATTGGACTTGGAAATCCAAACTTTGTGCACCTTTCGTAATTTTTGCACATGGGAGCAGTGAGCACTACCTCCAGTTCGGAGCATTTCTTCATAAGCAGTCTTGTCGAACTGAATGACCAAAGTCTTCTTCGTCGATCCAATCGACACATTATCGTATTAAGCAATTGCTTTCTCGTCAGAGGAGAAAGTCGTCCCCAGCAGAGTCGTTATTTTGTTTCACTTAACAAAATGCTCTAAAGCTTTTGAAAGAAAACGAAAGAAAATATACAAAAGTATAAGTAAATTCTGTGGAGTACTGCTATAGAAGTCTGATCTGAGAGCGATCACTTTGTTCCTTGGACCACACGATGATGATGAAGAAAACTGCTTGGAGATGAACAACTGGAAGAACTAAGTCACCAGAAAGGTATCGACACAATTGGCACTGATGGCACGGTCGAATGCTTTTCTGCTTTGCTTCACTCTGTTCTTGAGGAAAAGTGGAAGAGAAATGCTCTAGAAAATCACTTTGTTCTGAAAGTATAAATTCTCTCAAGATATCTGGCCTAAAAAACCAAGTCCCCCTTTTCTTTAAAAAAGAAGTCTTTATATAGGCTTGTCCTTCTGTGCGTAAAAAGCACCAATATTGGGTCTCTACGCAGGCTGGTAGAATAATTGTCACCCACATACAGACATTGTCCTCTATGCATGTTGACACGTGTCTCATAATCCAATAAAATAAGGAGAACACGAATATACGTTATTCAAGAAGTGTGGCATGAAGGCGTCAGAAAACCACGCTTCCAACAATCAGGACAGACGGTGCACAAGGGATGTTGTTTAGGCATGTCTGAGCGTAAAATAGCTCAAAGTAAGCTTCCTGCGTAAAGTGGCTAAAAAATAGCCTTGAGCGTAAAGACTCAAATAATCTCTACGCGCAAAAAGAGTGGCTGAGATAGCCTTGAGTGTAAAAGCTTAAATAACTCTTATGCGTAAAGAGGAGGCTGTTCCTCGAGCGTAAAGCAGCTCGTTGGCATACTAAACAACAATCCTGGGTTGGTGTAAAAAATCTTCTTGGCTTCTGTGCAACTATTTGTCAGAGAATCAATCTGTCAAACAGTATCTTCGTGCATTTAATACAGTATGGACAGCTCATTTTTTGCGTAGAGAGTGAAACTGTCTTCGCGTAAAGTCTGAATTTAACCCTTGCGTAGAGCTTGAGTTTGACTCAGTTTGACCTTTGCATAAAGTCTGCAATGGGCTTCGTGTAGGGTCTGGAAGTGTCTTTGCGTAAAGATCTCAACTTCTTTGACTTGGTCTACGAAATTTATTTATGCTTCTACAGATACATGTCGCCACCTCTATTTTTGTTATACGTATTTTCAGTATACGTGTACGGAATTTTGACCCATAATCAGACTTGTCTAGCTTAATCTTGCATGACTTGGTTCATTTTAATTTATTTTGACTTGGGTTCGGCTTGGGTTGGTTGTTTTGGTTTAGGGTTGTTACTCCCCGTTCCCGGAATGCGTATTTTAATACGTATATTGCCTGAATGTATTTATTTAGTATTTATCATGTAGTATCCTGTATTTAAATTCCTATAACTTCATGTTAATTAATTATCTGTATTTTATTTTCTGCACTTTATTTTTCTGCAATTCTATTATCTGCACTTTAAATTTTTATGTTAATTAATTAGCTGCTCTTTAATTTTCATGCTAATTAATTCCTGTAATTTTATTTCTGCATTTCTTTCTGTAATTTTATTACCTGTATTTTAATTTCTGCTTTAGTTTTACTTTCGGATTAGCCTTGTTGGACCCGTGCAACCCGACCCCTTGGACCCATTGGACCCGGCCCAACTCCCACCTACCACCACCTTTTATTTAAAGCCACCCTCTCCCTTCTCTCTCCTTATTCACTCCTTCTTCACCATTACTTCTTCTTCTTCTTTTCATTACTCTCTCCACCTACCAACTAGGCAAGTACATCTTGCTCTACATGAGGACCATATTTTATGGTTCAATATTCTTCCTCTCATGATTCTAAGAGAGTTTAGTACATAGTATTTTTGATTTCATTGGTTCATTTCTTGTAGATCTAAGTTATTGTATTTTCGGTTGTCTATGGATTTTGATCTAGCAAACTCCTTTGTTCTCAAGATTTGATGGTTCCATGTCGTAGAGCAGTTCATCCTACCTAATTTTAACCTTTGGAAAGTTGGATTCGGACTTGTTTGGACCAAGTTATGGACTTTTGAAGCTTTAGGGTACAACCATGGAGTTCTTGCTGTTTGGAGAAGACAATGAGCAGTGTATGCTAGCTTTTTAGCTGCGTCACTGAGCAGTGCGCGCTCTTTAGCGCAGCGCAGTATGGAGTCCATACGCTGCCTTTTTAGGAAGCGTGTGTCTTGCATACGCTACCTTTTGGAAGCGTGTGTCGTATAGAGTTCATACGCTACCTTTTGGGAGCGTATGACTTGCATACGCTGACTTGAATAGTCAGGAGTCATATGGAGTTCATATGCTACCTTTTGGGAGCGTATGACTTGCATACGCTGACTTGAATAGTCAGGAGTCGTATGGAGTTCATACGCTACCTTTTGGGAGCGTATGACTTGCATACGCTGACTTGAATAGTCAGGAGTCGTATGGAGTTCATACGCTACCTTTTGGCAGCGTATGACTTGCATACGCTGACTTGAATGGTCAGGAGTCGTATGGAGTTCATACGCTACCTTTTGGGAGCGTATGACTTGCATACGCTGACTTGGATAGTAAGAAGTCGTATGGAGTTCATACGCTGCCTTTTGGAAGCGTATGACTCCCATACGCTAGCATGGCTTGAGCGTAGCTTGACCTGAGCGTACGCTGGCATGAGCGTAGGCTGACATGAGAGTAGCCTGCTTACCCTGGATCTTCTATAGCCCTGTATATTGATATCTTATTAGATGTTTAACGTCCATTTTATATCCTTACGCCTTTTTGCATAAACTTGATATGATCATGATATGTTAATATTTTTGTTAAATATAGATTATTACGTGGGATGTACCATGCATCGTGAATTGAGTTATAGATACCCGGATTGACTAGAATTAAACCCTGAGAGTTGTAGACTCGACCCCACTGAATGCTAGTTGACTTTCATGCCTTGCCACCATTGATAATGATTGTGATCTTGACTAAATTGATCATGCATTCCTAATTGGAACTAAGAGACTGGCTAGTCGTCTTATTGAATGAAATGAATGATACACGTTCATGTTATGAACTATTGTACTCGACTGGCTGATCCCGAATATTAACATACATGCACATACAGGCTTCAATCTATTTATTTATTTATTTATTTAGTTATTTTTCTACAAAAGAAGCATGTGTACTTTATGGTCAAGGCATGATTACCGTGGATAGATTTGATTGTTGCATTACGCTATGTAAGACCTGCAACCTAACCGCACTGGTATCGTTGTAGAGTTGTAAATATCGTACCCCGTACGAAAGTACTCATTTGAATGACCATGATCCACGGCATGGGATTTCACTCAACGTAGAGACTATTAAGTTAAATAAAATAATGATTGTATGGAGAGAATGGATTCCCGAATTCTTACATGGCAGCCCCCTTGGGACGAGTAGTACCCGACGGGCCGGCTGGTTCCCACAGATACTGTAAAACTGCCACACGGGCAGGGAACAATATTTGCTTATATTATTATTGTATATTGTATATTGATGATGGGCGTCCTGCTAGGACTCGTCTAAATTTATGCATGGGCCAATTGATCGACTGGATAGACTAGCATTGCTTGCACATAGTAAGAACTGAGGAATCCCTAATTGCATTATTCCAGGATAACTTGGGACTCATAATAGTAAGCCGTAGGAGTTGATTGGCCGTTTAAGATGATTTGTTTGTACACTGTACTCTGTTACCTAACTGGAATGATCAGAATGTCAGGACATGACGGGCCAACTTCTGTCCTTGTTTGGTTGGGAGGTTGGTTCGAAGTGTCTTGATGTGATGTGAGTTCTAGTAGCAAGCAGAGATCTATTATTATATTCTCTTACTTACTGGTTTCAGTTCTCATGTCGTGCTCCCTTGTGGTACTTGCTATTGGAGGTCTAACCTCTCTGGTTTTGTATGGCCAGATTTAGAGCCAGTTCCCGAGGACTCAGCTTACTTCTACCTCCAAGATGGTCAATACTAGAGGAATGATCGCAGGAGGCCTCGAGTGGGTTCCTTAACTTCACCACTCGTTTTGTTATCTACTTTATACCTTGCCGTTTGGCACCGACATGTTAGTCGGATTGTCTTGTACTTACTTTTGTATAATTGTAATTAAGTCAGACTGCAGCTGATAACAATTGTGTATACTTACTACATCATCTGGCTGTATTTTGTAAAGCCAGATCTCAAGAACATTTTGATTGAGCGTTTGGGATGCCTTACTGCTTACCTTACATGTTCTATATTTCTGTTTCTTGTTTGAATGATTGAGACAATAGATGTGTAATGACCATAGTAAGACTTTTATGTAGTATGCACCCCCTCGTCTGGTTAGACAGCCTTGATCGTATTATACGGTATTCTTCTACCCGTAATACGTAGCTGGCTGAGTCACTCCCCCGCTCTTCAGTATTCTGGTTCTGGGACGTGACAAGGTTTTAGTGGTGGCCCATGCAGGTCTAATTTCAGACTTGTGGGGTGTTTTGTTTAATAGGATGTCTCAATCACACATGTTTCCCCTTGATCTCTTGATTCATTACTCTCAACTCTAGCTTGACATTCCAGTATCCTTTGACTTCATTGATCCTTCATGTCCGGTCGTTTGATTGTTCTCTTGTCCCTTTTCTTAGGGGCACCTCGTCCGCACCTGTCAGAGCTGGATAGCAACAACATGGACAGCAATATGGACAACCTGACCCTGTTGGTCAGCAACAAGAGCTGGTACTAACTCAGGAGGCTACTCAGGAAGAAGTGATCGTGGAAGCAGCAGCTGGATCGCAGTATCCGGATGTTCTACCACCACCGACAGTTCCACCTACCCAAGTGGACACACCAGCCCTTCTGGAGATCATGAGAGGAATGATGGCTACTCAGCAACATCAGATGCTGGCCCAGCAACGCATGCACACTCAGCTACAAGAGCAGAATGTGCTACTCAACCAAGGATTGCAGACGGCTTTGGAAAGAGGAGCGAGGACTGATTCAGGAGCGTCAGCCAGGTTTTGCAAGTACAACCCCCGCCGTTTCGAGGGCACGGAGGATGCCATCTCAGCAGATGCATGGCTTAAGGATATTGAGTCTATTCTGATAGCAGCTAAGGTGCCGGCAGAAGAACGTGTGGATCTAGTGAAGTTGTTACTTCAGGATCTCGCACGTGATTGGTGGGAATCAGAGAAAGTAGGCATCAGACGTCCTGTTGCTTGGGACGATTTTACTGCAAGGTTCAAGACGAAGTACTATGGAGTTGTGGCACAGTTTGAGCTACAACAGAAGTTTATCAGTCTCAGGCAGGCTGGCAAGACGGTAGATGCTTACGCAGCGGAGTTCTGCAGATTGAGTAGGTTTGCCCCAGAGATGGTAGCGACGGAGCGCCAGAGGGCGATGAGGTTCCAGCAAGGGTTTCATCTTGAGCTCTTGCAATTGATAGAGGGGCACAATTACCAGACTTTTGATGAGATATTGACGGCAACCCGAAGGCATGAGATCACCATTCAGAGGCTTGCGGCAAGGACTGGGGTCAGAAGAGATCCCACAGTCAGATTGAAGGAGGAGGGGAGCAGCGCCCCGAACAACAGCACCATCCCCTGGCATTCGTATCCACGATGTGGTGATGCGAGGGCCAGCACCACCACCCAGGCAGCAGCAACAGCAACGTAGGAAGAACAAGCAACCCCCGACGGGCTGCACTTATTGTGGGAAGATGGGACACACTAGAGATGTGTGTCGGACATTGAATGGACTGTGTCTGATATGTGGAAATCCAGATCATCAGGTTACCACATGTCCTATGAATTCGAGGTCAGGAGGACCAGTGCAGCAGTTTTCTGCTCTGCCAGCACCAGGGACAGGGCAGTATCGAGGACCAGCATTGGCAGTGAGGCCGTTGGTGCAGCGTCCGTTGGTATCACAGGCTCAGATGTTTCGGCAGCAGGGGCCGCCGATGCAGCAACACCAGCATAGACCACCCCAGCATCATCAAGGCAGGGGCCAGCAGCAGCACCAGGCTAGGCCACAGCATGGGAACCAGCAAGGAGGTCGAGGGCAGGCATTCACACTGTCCTTGGAAGAGGCATTGGCATCGGGAGATGTTGTGGCAGGTAACATTCTCGTCGCCTCATATCCCGCAGTAGCATTATTTGATTCGGGAGCATCCCATTCATTTATATCTGCACAATTTGCGACACGACTAGGAGTGGAGTTCGAGGCATTGCCAGGGAGGTTGAATATACTTACTGGTAATGGGCTTGTGGGAGTTAGTAGAGTTAGTTTAGCATGTAGTGTTATAGTGTGCGGGCATCCTTTACCCGCCCGGTTGATAGAATTTCCTGTTGGAAATTTTGACGTTATCTTAGGCATGGACTGGCTGAAAGACAGTCATGCGACAATAGATTGTCGTAGTGGGAGTGTATCTTTTGATATTCCAGGCATGAAGAGGTTCACCCTAGTTAGATCAGAGGCAATTCAGCAAGAGCAGGGAGTAGTAACGGCAATGGAAGAAGTCCAGGTTCCGAAGGTAGTTGAAGAATTTCTAGACGTATTTCCCGAAGAACTTTCCGGTCTGCCACCAGTTAGAGATATTGAGTTCAGTATAGAATTGGCACCTGGAACTAAACCGATATCAGATTGAGTTTACAGAATGGCAGATTCGGAACAGGCCAAGGTTTATCAGCATATAGAGAAATTGAAGGAGAAAAAGTTCATCCAAGCTAGCATATCACCATGGGCAGCGCCAGTAGTACTTGTAGGGAAGAAGGATGGGTCATCCAGATTATGCATCGATTACAGGAAGCTTAACGCGGCGACAGTAAAGAACAAGTACCCACTACCAAGGATCGACGACTTTTTTGATCAGTTGAGCAAGGCTAGAGTTTTCTCCAAGATAGATCTTCGTTCAGGGTATCACCAAGTGAGGGTTCGGAAGGAAGACATTCCCAAGACAGCATTCAGGTCGAAGTATGGGCATTATGAATTCTTGGTAATGCCGTTTGGTTTGACCAATGCTCTAGCAATATTCATGGATTTGATGAACCGCATCTTTATGCCGTACTTAGATCAGTTTGTCGTAGTATTTCTCGACGACATTCTTGTGTACTCTGCTAGTGAAGAGGAGCATGAAGACCACCTCAGGAAAGTGTTGCAGGTTCTGAGAGAGAACCAGTTGTATGCCAAGCTCAGCAAGTGTGAGTTCTGGACGGATCACATTTCATTTTTGGGTCATATTGTATCAGGAGCTGGAGTAGCAGTGGATCCCAAGAAGGTAGAAGCAGTAGAGAGTTGGCCAGTACCCAAGACCGTAGCTGATGTACGGAGTTTCTTAGGATTGGCAGGATATTACAGAAGGTTTGTGTCAGACTTTGCAAGGCTTTCAGCACCCATGACCCGCTTGACCCGGAAGGATGTACCATTCGTTTGGTCGGCAGAATGTCAGGCATCATTCGAGACTTTGAAGCAGAAGTTGATATCAGCGCCTATTCTTATATTGCCAGTTGGACCCAGAGGTTTTACAGTATATTGTGATGCGTCAGGTAAAGGACTTGGATGTGTCCTCATGCAGCACGGGAAGGTGATAGCATATGCATCTAGGCAGCTTCGGGACCACGAGAAGAATTACCCAACTCATGACCTGGAATTGGCGGCAGTAGTGTTTGCTCTGAAGCTATGGAGGCATTACTTATATGGTGACCGAGTGGAGATATCCACAGATCACAAAAGTCTGAAGTACATCTTTAACCAGAAGGAACTGAACATGAGGCAGAGAAGATGGTTAGAGTTGATCAAAGATTATGACGTGGAGCTGTAGTATCATCCAGGCAAGGCTAATATAGTAGCAGACACTCTCAGCAGAAGAGGCGGCGCATTTATGTTGACAACGCAGAGACATATCTTAGAAGACCTTCAGGAGATGGGCATTGAAGTTATACTTCCTAGTGATGTAGGAATTCTGGCGAGTCTACAAGTCCAATCTGACTTGGTAGATAGGATCAAGGCAGCTCAGGCACAAGACCCAAGGATTCAGAAGCTTAGGGCAGAATGTGAGTCAGGACACAGAAAGGAGATACAAATTCATGAAGATGGTACGCTTAGGTTTGGATCACGTCTATGTGTACCTAGTGGAGATATCAGACAGGAAGTTATGACAGAAGCTCACAGTTCCCAGTATTCTATACATCCTGGAGGGACCAAGATGTATCAAGATATCAAGCAGCACTTCTGGTGGAACGGGATGAAGAGGGAGATAGCTAGGTTTGTTTCCCGTTGCTTGATATGTCAGCAAGTAAAGGCAGAACAGCAGAGGCCAGCTGGATTATTGCAACCGCTTCCTATTCCAGAATAGAAATGGGAGCATATCATAATGGACTTCGTGACCGGTTTACCGAGATCACCAAGTGGTAAGGACGCTATTTGGGTGATAGTGGACCGACTTACGAAGGTAGCACACTTTCTTCCTTTCAGAGTAGGGCAACCTACAAAAAAGTTGGCAGAGTTGTACATGCAGCAGATAGTCAGACAGCATGGAGTCCCTGTCAGTATTGTGTCAGACCGAGATACCCACTTTACATCACATTTCTGGAGGATCTTGCATCATAGTCTGGGTACCAAGTTAAGATTTAGCACGGCTTACCATCCGCAGACGGACGGGCAATCAGAAAGGACGATTCAGACCTTAGAAGACATGTTACGAGCTTGCATGTTAGATTTTGGAGGATCTTGGGAAAGCCACCTGCACTTAGTTGAGTTCTCATACAACAACAGTTATCAAGCCAGTATCCAGATGGCGCCATTTGAGGCGCTATATGGTAAGAAGTGTAGATCGCCGCTAGCATGGGATGATATCGGGGAAAGGAAGATGTTAGGCCCAGAAATGATTATCCAGACGGTTGAAGTGATTAAGGGAATTAGAGAACGACTTCGTGTTGCGCAGGATCGACATCGTCATTGGGCGGACCAGCATCGTAGGCCGTTAGAGTTCTCTGTTGGGGACCACGTATTCTTGCGGATCTCACCTACTCGTGGGGTCATTAGATTTGGCGTTCGCGGGAAGTTGAGTCCGCGATACGTAGGCCCATTTGCTATTCTTGATAGGGTAGGCGATGTTGCTTATCGTTTGTCCCTTCCACCTTCGTTACGAGAGGTGCATGACGTGTTTCATGTATCTCAATTGCGAAGGTATGTATCGGACCCCAGCCATATCCTCGATCATTCAGAACTGGTTGTTGGTACCAACCTGTCTTACGAGGAGCAGCCTGTGTCCATCTTGGACCGAAGAGAGAAGATACTCAAGAACCGAACAATTAACCTTGTCCGGGTTGCTTGGGATCATCACTCTTTGGGAGAGTCAATGTGGGAACGTGAGGATGATATCCGATCACGGTATCCACATCTGTTTGACTCACAAGGTATATCTTTTTCTGTGTACCTGATTGTCTTGATTCCTCATGCTTATCACCTTATGGGTAAAATTGCTTGATATCGTAGATTGATAGATTTACATATATGTTACTTGCTATGGACATTTTAAAATAATTGTTTTATTGAATTGCTTGTACTTAAATTAGTTTAGCCCCGATATTTCTATCTTGCTTGAATTTGAAATTCCGAGGACGAAATTTTTTCAAGGAGGGTAGAGATGTCACTCCCCGTTCCCGGAATGCGTATTTTAATACGTATATTGCCTGAATGTATTTATTTAGTATTTATCATGTAGTATCCTGTATTTAAATTCCTATAACTTCATGTTAATTAATTATCTGCATTTTATTTTCTGCACTTTATTTTTTTGCAATTCTATTATCTGCACTTTAAATTTTTTATGTTAATTAATTAGCTGCTCTTTAATTTTCATGCTAATTAATTCCTGCAATTTTATTTCTGCATTTCTTCCTGTAATTTTATTACCTGCATTTTAATTCCTGCTTTAGTTTTACTTTCGGATTAGCCTTGTTGGATCCGTGCAACCCGACCCATTGGACCCATTGGACCCGGCCCAACTCCCACCTACCACCACCTTTTATTTAAAGCCACCCTCTCCCTTCTCTCTCCTCATTCACTCCTTCTTCACCATTACTTCTTCTTCTTCCTTTCATTACTCTCTCCACCTACCAACTAGGCAAGTACATCTTGCTCTACATGAGGACCATATTTTATGGTTCAATATTCTTCCTCTCATGATTCTAAGAGAGTTTAGTGCATAGTATTTTTGATTTTATTGGTTCATTTCTTGTAGATCTAAGTTATTATATTTTCGGTTGTCTATGGATTTTGATCTAGCAAACTCCTTTGTTCTCAAGATTTGATGGTTCCATGTCGTAGAGCAGTTCATCCTACCCAATTTTGACCTTTGGAAAGTTAGATTCGGACTTGTTTGGACCAAGTTATGGACTTTTGAAGCTTTGGGGTACAACCATGGAGTTCTTGCTGTTTGGAGAAGACAGTGAGCAGTGTATGCTAGCTTTTTAGCTGCGTCATTGAGCTGTGCGCGCTCTTTAGCGCAGCGCAGTATGGAGTCCATACGCTGTCTTTTTAGGAAGCGTGTGTCTTGCATACGCTACCTTTTGGAAGCGTGTGTCGTATAGAGTTCATACGCTACCTTTTGGGAGCGTATGACTTGCATACGCTGACTTGAATAGTCAGGAGTCGTATGGAGTTCATATGCTACCTTTTGGGAGCGTATGACTTGCATACGCTGACTTGAATAGTCAGGAGTCGTATGGAGTTCATACGCTACCTTTTGGGAGCGTATGACTTGCATACGCTGACTTGAATAGTTAGGAGTCGTATGGAGTTCATACGCTACCTTTTGGGAGCGTATGACTTGCATACGCTGACTTGAATGGTCAGGAGTCGTATGGAGTTCATACGCTACCTTTTGGGAGCGTATGACTTGCATACGCTGACTTGGATAGTAAGGAGTCGTATGGAGTTCATACGCTGCCTTTTGGAAGCGTATGACTCCCATATGCTAGCTTGGCTTGAGCGTAGCTTGACCTGAGCGTACGCTGGCATGAGCGTAGGCTGACATGAGAGTAGCCTGCTTACCCTGGATCTTCTATAGCCCTGTATATTGATATCTTATTAGATGTTTAACGTCCATTTTATATCCTTACGCCTTTTTGCATAAACTTGATATGATCATGATATGTTAATATTTCTGTTAAATATAGATTGTTACGTGGGATGTACCATGCGTCGTGAATTGAGTTATAGATACCCGGATTGACTAGAATTAAACCCTGAGAGTTGTAGACTCGACCCCACTGAATGTTAGTTGACTTTCATGCCTTGCCACCATTGATAATGATTGTGATCTTGGCTAAATTGATCATACGTTCCTAATTGGAACTAAGCGACTGGCTAGTCGTCTTATTGAATAAAATGAATGAGACACGTTCATGTTATGAACTATTGTACTCGACTGGCTGATCCCGAATATTAACATACATGCACATGCAGGCTTCAATCTATTTATTTATTTATTTATTTATTTAGTTATTTTTCTACAAAAGAAGCATGTGTACTTTATGGTCAAGGCATGATTACCGTGGATAGATTTGATTGTTGCATTACGCTATGTAAGACCTGCAACCTAACCGCTCTGGTATCGTTGTAGAGTTGTGCATATCGTACCCCGTACGAAAGTACTCATTTGAATGACCATGATCCACGACATGGGATTTCACTCAACGTAGAGACTATTAAGTTAAATAAAATAATGATTGCATGGAGAGAATGGATTCCCAAATTCTTACATGGCAGCCCCCTTGGTACGAGTAGTACCCGACGGGCCGGCTGGTTCCCACAGATACTGTAAAACTGCCACACGGGCAGGGAACAGTATTTGCTTATATTATTATTGTATATTGTATATTGATGACGGACGTCCTGCTAGGACTCGTCTAAATTCATGTATGGGCCAATTGATCGACTGGATAGACTAGCCTTGCTTGCACATAGTAAGAACTGAGGAATCCCTAATTGCATTATTCCAGGATAACTTGGAACTCATAATAGCAAGCCGTAGGAGTTGATTGGCCGTTCAAGATGATTTGTTTGTGCACTGTACTCTGTTACCTAACTGGGATGATCAGAATGTCAGGACATGACGGGCCAACTTCTGTCCTTGTTTGGTTGGGAGGTTGGTTCGAAGTGTCTTGATGTGATGTGAGTTCTAGTAGCAAGCAGAGATCTATTATTATATTCTCTTACTTACTGGTTTCATTTCTCATGTCGTGCTCCCTTGTGGTACTTGCTAATAGAGGTCTAACCTCTCTGGTTTTGTATGGCCAGATTTAGAGCCAGTTTCCGAGGACTCAGCTTACTTCTACCTCCAAGATGGTCAATACTAGAGGAATGATCGCAGGAGGCCTCGAGTGGGTTCCTTAACTTTACCACTCATTTCGTTATCTACTTTATACCTTGCCGTTTGGCACCGACATGTTAGTCGGATTGTCTTGTACTTACTTTTGCATAATTGTAATTAAGTCAGACTGCAGCTGATAACAATTGTGTATACTTACTACATCATCTGGCTGTATTTTGTAAAGCCAGATCTCAAGAACATTTTGACTGAGCGTTTGGGACGCCTTACTGCTTACCTTCCATGTTCTATATTTCTGTTTCTTGTTTGAATGATTAAGACAATAGATGTGTAATGACCATAGTAAGACTTTTATGTAGTATGCACCCCCTCATCTGGTTAGACAGCCTTGATCGTATTATACGGTATTCTTCTACCCGTAATACGTAGCTGGCTGAGTCACTCCCCCGCTCTCCAGTATTCTGGTTCTGGGGCGTGACAAGAGTGGTTCATCATGAACCCAACCCCCTACCTACCACCATCTCCATTTAAAGCCCAACCCTTTCTCTCTCTTCATTACTTTCTTACTTTCTCATTTACTCCTTCTTCTTCCTCATAACTGTCTCTACCTACCAAGAGAGAGGCTTAGGCAAGTGCAACTTGCTTCATGGAGGAACTTTATTTTTGTTGTTCCGTTGTCTTCCTCACGAGATTCTAAGACACTTTAGTACTTGGCATTTTCAATTTTCATGGTTTATTTTTGTAGATCTAAGTTTGTTGCATTTTTGGATTTTTTGGGTTTTGATCTATCAAACTTTATTATTTTCATGTTTTGGTTGTTCATGTTGTAGAGAATTTTGTTCTACCCCATTTTGATCTATGGAAGTCCCATTTTTGGCTTAGATTGAAGGTTTCACGGAGCTTTGAGTTCTAGAGGATCTCTACGCCCATGTTTATACGTGCCCGCGTAATATCATGCTCTACGCCCACGTTTATACGCGCCCGTGTAAGATCAAGCTCTACGCCCACGTTTATACGTGCTCGCGTAATATCAAGCTCTACGCCCACGTTTATTCGTGTCAGCGTGAACATGTTTTATGCGTAAAACAAAGTCTACCTTGCCTTAGCGTAAAACAAGCTTCACGCGTACTCTTTTACGCGTATTCTATTTTATGCGCATTCTATTTTATGCGTACAAGCTTCATGCGTACTCTTTTACGCGTACTTCCTTTATGCGTACTTCCTTTACGCATACTCTTTTACGCGTACTTCGTTTACGCGCGTACTCATTCTCGCATACCTTATTTACGCATACTTCTTTATGCGTACCTCCTTTACGCGTACTTTCCTTGGCGTACTCCTTAGGCATACTCTCCTGCCTGGAGGCTTCTTAGCACTAGCGTATCTTACTCCCTTGCCCGGCGCAGGATGGCTCTGGCATCCATTGCCCTAGTTTCCCCTTTATTGGACGCGTGGCACCCCTTTTTGACATGAACTCGATATAATCAAGATATGTTAATATTGTAATGATAATCTGTACATGGCATGTTTTTTGTGGCAACTCATGATAGCGGCCCGTCGTGGCGCACTCCTAACAAGTAACAAGTACAAGTAACATGACATGATGGTGACCCGTTGTGGTGCACCCCTGACAAGTAATCCTGACATGAACTCACGAACGCCGTTGCGACGGTCATCTTGACCTGCTAAATAATCTTGACATGTAACCTTGAATGCTGTTGTGACAGCTACCTCGACTTGCTAAGTAAATTCTAGTCTTGACACCGTGGGTGCTTGCTTGAAACTTGTTTGTACAAGCTACTAGTCTAGTCTCGTCTTGCATCATGTCTAGGACATGAGTCCCTGGTTACCACGATCAGGGATTCATACTGAATCTGATTTAGGTTAATGACTAGATTGATCAAGTAATTCATATAGAGAGATATTTCCAGTTACAGACGATCCCGTTATCCCGGCCACACCTGAGGGACTTGTAGCCTGCCGTCGAGTAGGGCACATTTCCAGCCCACTGTCATATAGGACACTTCATGAAACAAGTACAAGGCATACTGTCATGTGTTGCACTCTAAGCCATCTATAAATTCTGGATAACTTTGATAATCAACCTCGCCTGGATAACCTGGATAGCTGCAGGGCCTGTGACTGCTAGAACATCTCATTGCATCTTGCCAGTAACTAGGCTTGTGATAACCCTAACTAGTTAAAGTATCAAGCCATACTCATTGCTTGGCCGTGATTGATTGGATTGAGTCCAGCACAGTTTAGTCTTGTCCTGATCTTGTACAAGATTGTTATATGACCTGCTTGCTTATGCTATATTTTACCGATAAATGGTAGAAAACCAAGTTTCGTTGAGATGAAGGGTTACAACCCCGGTCCTTGTTTGGTTTAAGGGTTGTAACTTGGTTATCTGAATAGTCCCATGGTTATCTCATCGTATATCATCATAATTTTCTCTATCTCCAGTCTTTTATTTTATAATTATGTTTTGTGCAAATTGCTGGTTTTAGTTCTTAAGTGAAGCCTCCCTTGTGGCACTTGCTCTTTCTGGGGCCTGACCCAGCTGGTTTTGTATTGCCAGATTTTGGAGTAGGACCCGAGGATCCTCCAGCTTTCCAGCCAGATGGTGACCACTAGGCGCAACCCTGGCAACGAGTGGGTTCTTATTTTGCTCTTCCACTCTCTTGTAAAATATTCATATAAGGCGTTTAGCCGCCAAGCAAGTGTTAGCTCATTTGCAACTTTACTTACTGTCTGCCTATGGGCTATAACATGATTGAAAAATCCTTGGGTTGATCATGTATGAGTGAAACTCTTGCTAATCTTCAAGTTTTATATGACTAGCTTCATGATCATCTGAATAGGTAATGTATGGGACGCCTTACTTGGTATGTTTGATGATCTACTATCTTGTTACATTTACTTGCTTGCTTGAGATTGAGACATTAGGCTTGTTCTTGACCTTAAGAGACTATTGGCTTGTAGACAAACCCTCATGTATCTAGACAGCCATGACCGTATATCGAGGTAGAATTTACTTTAATATACGTAGCTGGCTGTATTTGTCCCCCGCTCTCCAGTATTCTGGTTCTGGGGCGTGACACATGTACATTATAATACAGGTTCAATATACCATATACAAGAATAATCATATGGAAATACGTATACTGGGAATGGTGAGTGATAAAGTTTGATGATGGAGATCAAGTGTTGTAGTGA